>OX453299.1:31569384-31864601 GCA_949710035.1 Crambus lathoniellus
GTCGTAATAAGTGGACGGCCCCTAGCTGTTGTGTAGCTTGTTTCTTGTATAAAAAATGTACTTAAGGGGCTGACATGAGACATGAGCCAACTAGCGCCGCTTATAGATTATATAATATCTTCGAAATAAACCTAATTTCCCAAATCCGTAAAGTTCTTCTAAATAACGTCTGAAATTTATTGAAAAACTTTACACAATTTAAAATGCATTCAAACAGTTTTAAAACTATTGAACGCATTTTATACTGGTGTATTATCTAATAAATATTAGACTTCATTTAAGAGATCTTGTCCGATTCCCTTTTTTTGGAAATAGGGTTTTGGCGGCACTAGTTGGCTCATGTCAACCTCTTAACAATAATATATTAAAAGTTTCAAAACAGGTAATTTCACTGTATTACAGGATTTTATTTAACTTGCAGTGTATGTGTGTGTACGTATGTCCTTTCGGGTCTTATCTTGCAAACTTAATTTGACCCACTTCCCAGAGTCCGATTGAGCTGAAATTTTGCACACAGGTTTGGTTTGGATGACAATACAATATAAAAGTACGGTTAGCAAATCTGCCGTCCTCACGATAAGTGCAATAACTCGGTTTTTGGGCTAACTGACTAAGAACATAATATGTACTTTATTATACAGATGGGCGGTGGGAAATTTTTTCGTGCATATTACATACTAGCCTTCCGCCCGCGGCTTCGCCCGCGTGTACTACACGACGTTATCCCGCGGGAAAGTGATATTTTTCAGGAATAAAAAGTAGCCTATGTCCTTTCTCAGGCTCTAGACTATCTCTGTACCAAAATTCATTCAAATCGGTTCAGTAGTTTAGGCGTGATTGTGTAACACACAGACAGACAGAGACGCATTTATAATATACTAGCGGCCGCCCGCGGTTTCACCCGCGTGGTTCCCGTTCCCGTGGGAATATCGGGATAAAAAGTACATATAAACCTTCCTCTTGAATCACTCTATCTATTAAAAAAAAATCGCATCAAAATCCGTTGCGTAGTTTCAAAGATTTAAGCATACAAAGGGACATAGTGACAGAGAAAGCGACTTTGTTTTATACTATGTAGTGATATGTAGTGAAGTAAGGATTATGTACTTAAGTCAGTTAGCCCAAAAACCGAGTTATGGCACTTTATAACGTAAGGACGACAGATAAGCTTGTCATAGAATGATTTTTTTTTACAAAACACCTATTTTTGTTTAGGGAGAAGATAGTGATGTCCCTGCTATGCCCCATCGGGCCGGCCCCAAACATTCTGGAGCCGAGCGCGTCGTTCATGCACCGTTTGTTCCTGCCGCAGCCCGTGCTCTCGCTGCGGGATTTGGACGCGTTGTTGCGCTCGCAGCATCGCGGATGGAAGGTAACGATATGGAACTACACTACACTACTATATGATAGTGATGCCCCAAACATTATGGAGCCGAGCGCGTCGTTCATGCACCGTTTGTTCCTGCCGCAGCCTTCGATCAACAATAGTACTAGATGAAGGCTCACGAACTAAATGAAAACTTTATATGGCACAGACTGTCTTTTTTTAAACGGAGATAAAAGATTACGAATGTTACGATCTTACATTATAAATGACAGAAAGCGTTCCAAATTTGAAATACCTTAGTATTATTGGCACTGTCAAAATAATCTACTTACTTATAATTTATACTCTCAAGTGGGCGTATAACGCTCGGCCATGTCTGTCACTCCAACTATGTATCTAGAACTAGGTGTTATTGTTGATCGAAGGCCGCAGCCCGTGCTCTCGCTGCGAGATTTGGACGCGTTGTTGCGCTCGCAGTACCATTACTCCTATTTTAATTAATATACTGAGACCGACTTATAACAAAAAAATCGGCCAAGTTCTAGTTGGACTCGCCCATGAAGGGTTCCGTACACACTTAACGTAACGTACCGGTTGCCTATACCTTTCCAAAATTCCACTACAATTTTTCGTCAGCAAAATATGACTTTGTTTTTCATAGTGTTTGTATGAATGTCAAAGTTACATTTGCAGTTTTTGAAAATGTGTTATATCTCAAAACGTATTTACTATAAATCGTTCAAACCAATTGTCGTTGAAAGTTTTTATTAAGATCTACAGCATATGTTTTTTCTAGATTTTTCACTCTTTTATTTCAAAATTTAGAGGGGGGGGGGGACACACATTTTACCACTTTGGAAGGCTCTATCTTTCAAAATATTGAGTAAAAGAAAAAATGATTTAAGAAAACTTTATGCTATTTTTAAAGACCTATCTATAGAAACCCCACACGAATATGTTTGATTAAAAAAAAATTTCACTTTCAGTTCCATGTATGGGACGCCCCCCTTAATTAGTTTAATTTTGTTTAAAATCGTAAAGCGGTTCACGGAATACATCTACCTACAAAGTACAATCTGTGTAGTTTGTATAGTTTTAGAATAAAGTGGCTGTGACATACGGACGGACGGACAGACAGACAGACAGACAGACAGACATGACGAATCTATAAGGGTTCCGTTTTTTGCCATTCGGCTACGGAACCCTAAAAATGTTCTAAGACATGGCACTAAAAACAGCGGATAGTCACCAATTTATCACGTCACCAATTTAGCTCTTAAAGTCATGTCAAGCGGTAGATAATATCAAAGTAATACCACAGGTAATACCTTGCTGTAGCTGTGTCGCTGCGGTGGCACTATAAGGTGCCATAACCTCCAATATATCATTTTTTTTCTAATGAATTTTCTTCATTCCAGACTAAAGTGCTAGACTGCACATACGACTACAAAGAAGGTCCAACCGGTCTGGAGCCGGCTCTAACGCACATCGCTAACGAGGCGTACAACGCCGCCATGGCCGGCTACCAGCTGATAGTGCTGTCCGACCGCTGCGCCGGGCCCGCGCGCGTGCCCGTCAGCTCGCTCCTGGCCCTAGGTAACTAACGCACATCGCTAACGAGGCGTACGACGCCGCCATGGCCGGCTACCAGCTGATAGTGCTGTCCGACCGCTGCGCCGGGCCCGCGCGCGTGCCCGTCAGCTCGCTCCTGGCCCTAGGTAACTAACGCACATCGCTAACGAGGCGTACGACGCCGCCATGGCCGGCTACCAGCTGATAGTGCTGTCCGACCGCTGCGCCGGGCCCGCGCGCGTGCCCGTCAGCTCGCTCCTGGCCCTAGGTAACTAACGCACATCGCTAACGAGGCGTACGACGCCGCCATGGCCGGCTACCAGCTGATAGTGCTGTCCGACCGCTGCGCCGGGCCCGCGCGCGTGCCCGTCAGCTCGCTCCTGGCCCTAGGTAACTAACGCACATCGCTAACGAAGCGTACGACGCCGCCATGGCCGGCTACCAGCTCATAGTGCTGTCCGACCGCTGCCCGTCAGCTCGCTCCTGGCCCTAGGTAACTAACGCACATCGCTAACGAGGCGTACAACGCCGCCATGGCCGGCTACCAGCTCATAGTGCTGTCCGTCAGCTCGCTCCTGGCCCTAGGTAACTAACGCACATCGCTAACGAGGCGTACGACGCCGCCATGGCCGGCTACCAGCTCATAGTGCTGTCCGACCGCTGCCCGTCAGCTCGCTCCTGGCCCTAGGTAACTAACGCACATCGCTAACGAGGCGTACGACGCCGCCATGGCCGGCTACCAGCTGATAGTGCTGTCCGACCGCTGCGCCGGGCCCGCGCGCGTGCCCGTCAGCTCGCTCCTGGCCCTAGGTAACTAACGCACATCGCTAACGAGGCGTACGACGCCGCCATGGCCGGCTACCAGCTCATAGTGCTGTCCGACCGCTGCCCGTCAGCTCGCTCCTGGCCCTAGGTAACTAACGCACATCGCTAACGAGGCGTACGACGCCGCCATGGCCGGCTACCAGCTGATAGTGCTGTCCGACCGCTGCGCCGGGCCCGCGCGCGTGCCCGTCAGCTCGCTCCTGGCCCTAGGTAACTAACGCACATCGCTAACGAGGCGTACGACGCCGCCATGGCCGGCTACCAGCTGATAGTGCTGTCCGACCGCTGCGCCGGGCCCGCGCGCGTGCCCGTCAGCTCGCTCCTGGCCCTAGGTAACTAACGCACATCGCTAACGAGGCGTACGACGCCGCCATGGCCGGCTACCAGCTCATAGTGCTGTCCGACCGCTGCGCCGGGCCCGCGCGCGTGCCCGTCAGCTCGCTCCTGGCCCTAGGTAACCTATTATTCCTTATTTCACATCACACTCGTGTGAGTGTGATGTGTGATTGATTTTTAACGAGGAGAGGTGTTTACGGTGTGTGTACACCGTAAACACCTCTCCTCGTTAAAAATACCGAGAAATGTTAAGTTCACTGATACCCAGTCTACGGACCCTCAAGGGGTCCGTAGACTGGGTATTACATCTATTAGGAATTATGATGCGAAAATATCCTTTTTAATACAGTTGCTCAAAAAGTGGCGTATGGCAGTGCACGACATACAGCCAACTTTTTTATATTTATAAATTTAATTTGGCCGATACTAATATTAATTTAATGTTTAAATGTTAATTAAAAATACTATTAAATCTGATATTGAAACAAATTAGTAGCTTCTTTTTAGAAATATTTGCATGAATTATAAAAACTTTGTTTTTTTAGTAAAAACTTCGTGGTTGGTTTTTCCTTTTTAATAGACATTATTTTGACAGTTGGGAAAGAAAACGCACGAGTTCGGGAAAGGTAAAGAAAAAGCTCGAGTGCGTCCACATCCCGAACGCTATACGTCCCTGCAATACGCCACTTTTTGAGCAACTGTATTAAAATAGTATATTTCATTACGAGTGCGGAAAGCCTGTCATTGCAAAGAGTTCCGACAAATGTATATACATATTTGTCGGAACCCTTTGCAATGACAGGCTTTCCGCACTTGTAATGAAATATACTATAATTACTAGGTATCTATCTAATCAGTTGGCTCCTTACGATTTGCATAACACAGCTAAATTAAGAATGTTGGCAAGTGACTCAATTTCAACTTTTTGCTTGTGACAACGACAACACAGGGCGTGTAGAGCGCCCGCAGCCGCCTGACAGCTGTAGTCTGCTGGAATCTTATTATAACACACACCCGCGTCACCAATCAATACTATTCGAACTCGAATCACCATATAAGGTCCTTCTTAAATAGTGCACATAATTTTAAGGGGTCAATGTATTCATGCATCCAAATAACTTTTACTATGGTACCAACATTGAAATCGCGAAAAAAAATCAGCTGTTCCATACATTTTGATCTTTTCGATTTAAAATTTTCTATGGAACAGCTGATTTTTTTTCGCGTTTTCAATGTTGGTACCATAGTAAAAGTTGTTTGTATGCGTGAGTACATTGACCCCTTAAAATTATGTGCACTATTTAAGAATGACCTTATATTATAATTACGATTATATGTATCTCTAACATATGAAAATAAAGATGTTTTTGCCCTGTTAAAGTAATTAAAGTGAAAAACTAACTCATGAAATCAAAATAAAAAAGTGGAAAGAAATAGCGAAAAAGCTTAAATCTTAAAAGTATCACCATAAATAAAGGGTTCAGTCCGCAATACAGCATTTTCATGTCACCAATCAGTCTATAATGTTTGGTAAACTGACGAACTTCATGTTTTGTCAACGCGCAGTGACAATCGGTTCGGAATGGACTATAGCTTAGTTAGACGAACATCTCTTTTAGATGCTTTATTGATGTAACGTCGAGTATCCGAACCGCAAATTGATCGTGATATTTTTAATCAGGTGCTGTACATCACCATTTAATCGAGACCCGGCAGCGGATGAAGGTCGGCATCATTGTGGAGACAGCGGAAGCCCGGGAGGTGCATCACATGTGTGTTTTGATGGGTAAGAGCTAAGAAAACGATAAGAAAACACCCCAACTAGCACAAACTAGTTGCTTAAGAGCTTTGGAGCTAATCCGATTATTCCCAAAGGCGCCAAGCTCAAGCGCCAGAGCGTGCACTGCAGACCTTATGCAGCCTCTTTGCAGCCAAAGGGGCACAACTTTTTGCAACCTACAGTTCCATTAGAACTTTACAATAGTGGCATAAAAGCGCTACAGGAGGTGCAACTAATAATTAACACCACACTAAAGCTCTTGTGGCGCTTATTGAATGAATGACAGCTTTAACTGAACGAATAAAGTATATCACTGATTGTTCACCTTGTCTCTCATTTATTAAATACAATTCTGTTGTTCCTGAGTCAGACATTACTGAATACAAATAAATAATAAGTGAAGTGAAGGTAAATGTTTTTGAGCTATATTTTGTATTATATGCAAGTGGCTAAAACGCCGATCAGTTTATCGTGCATATAGTTGATATTATTGGAGTATTTTTAACGCGCCTCAATAATTACCTCAGAATATCGTTAAATATGTAAAATATTATTATATAAATAATATTATATCACATACCTACACGATATTGAAATTAAATACTTGTCAACATTTGTATTTAATAAGTTGCTGGTTCTATATTTAGTTATATTTTACTACAAATTGTGATAAAAACCTATGAATTTCTCAAGTAATGATAAATAATTGTCTTGTAAACATGGCGTCTATGAGAAGCAGCTTTAACTTGCAACTTCAACCTTAATACTTCCTCTCTGCGCGTCAAAGCGTTAAGTTTCACTCCTCTGAAGGGCCAAGTAATACCTGTACCACTAATGCAGTTCAAGTCTTTACAATTACTTTTATTTCGTACTTACTGCAGGTATCGAACCACACTAATGGTTATTTGTTTAGAGATCCGTAGAACTCGTTGAAAACCCTAAAATACGATGATCGTTTGTAGCTGCTTCTTTATTTTTCGCTCTTTCAATTGTTTAACACTTACTATGTCTTACCATGTTTTCAGAATGCCTTTCAAAATAATTCAAACTTATAATGAACAACAAAATAAACAAGAACTTTGCATCTGTCCATCTACGTGGGAAAAACACGGAGTGTTACACTGGCCGAACAAAAAAAGTAAAAAAATATGTAAAATAGAAGATTCAACTCCACAACCAAACTGGACTAAAATAAACTGCATAGTTAAAAGGAACAATATTATGTCGTACGAAATTGCTGACAAGCGCTTGACAGAAATGTTAGATGGTTCGACAACAGAACAAGAAGCCACAGAACTCTTACCAACGCTCTCACCACACCTTATCGGACCAACCAACCAACTTGAAAATTTCAACATTATAGTCAAATCAATCAATTTCAAATCATAGTGCTTAAATAAATACGAAATTATAAATTATCTCTTTGTAGTGCACTCCAAAGAAGCTTTGTGGTACTTTTTATCGCTTTAAGAATATTTGTTAGCCTGTCGTTCAGTTTAATTCAGTTTTTTTGCGAAATGTGGCCACTTTTAGCAATAAAATTTTATTTAAATAAACGACAAGCTCGAAAATATAGATAAGGCAATAGAAAGTACCACAAAGCTTTTTCGGAGTGCACTACAGAGAGATAATTCGCAATATGATCTTTATTTACACTATGATTTTTTTAACAATCGCGGCGCTAGTGTGCATACTGCTCACTCTTAATAAACGTGTTGATTATTTCAATTAAGTAATTAAGGGCCAATTTGCCAAAGAAACATGTTGATTTTGATTCAAATATTTGGTATATTCCGATTCACCATGTCAGGCACAATGTTGTGCAAATATTGTTTAAACTGTTGTTATTTTAGAACTTACTTAGTTTAATTGTTTTAATAATGTCAATTATGGGCCAATTTGCCAATAAAACAAGTTGATTTTATCTCAAATATTTTTTTAAATCAATTCACCAATACAATTCTACAAGAGGCGCTTCGATTGTCCTAGTTACTCGCTTGTGTTTGTTGAACTCGAACTTGGCGCGTTATTTTTATTTCTTTGCAATGAATCCCTTAAAGAATAAATTAAATGAATAGAGTTTTATAAATGAAAGCTACATTACTCTCATGTAATTGAGTTTAAAAAAAACTTAGGTACATTGTTTGTTTCCAATGAATCCCTTAAAGAATAAATGAAACACATGATTGCATCTAGAATAAAGAAACAAAAAAATACGCAAAGAAGGTTATTTTACTTTATTTTTATAATATGCCACACCAAGCTATAACTTACTTTGCCTCTGTAACTGGTAAGTTATCACTAATTGAGGAAACAAAATCTACGGGACCCTCGCTTGTGTTTGTTGAACTCGAACTTGGTGCATTATTTTTATTTCTTTGCAATGAATCCCTTAAAGAATAAATTAAATGAATAGAGTTTTATAAATGAAAGCTACATTACTCTCATGTAATTGAGTTTAAAAAAAACTTAGGTGCGTGTTATTTAATATTTCAATTACAGAATTCTCACACAGAGTTGTCTTTTTTAATTTCTGCATATTCTGATAAACTCTCCATACTTTGTTGCGATATCCACCAGTTCTTAGTTTGAACTTCCATGCTTTCAGATCCATATTTCTTTTAAGCTGGCTCAAATATTTTATAAAATGAGATTTCTACAATAAAAATAGCAGAATGTATCCAAATGTGTCGGCAATGTCCATTACGCTCCTGCTTCTATTGTGAAGCCTTAATGTCGCTATTAGTAAAACAGTCGATCAAATTGCTACTTATGGCTGTGCAAAAGTACAAATTACTTCTGCAATGAAACTTTCAGTGGCAGAACAGTGATAAATATATCTTTTATACAGTTCCGTTAAAAAGTCTGCAATTAAAGTCTTTATGCAGTTTGGAAGCGTACAGCAGAGGCAAAAGAAGCTTTTTAGCAGCTTTAAGCTTTAACATAAATGTTTTAACTCTCTTTTAAAGCTATAGACGGCAAATGGGTTGTAAAAGGAACTCTTATAAGGCCTACAGTGGCATTTGGTTCAGTTTCTACTACCCCTAGTGATATTTACAGCCATGAGCAGTTACGGAAGCAATAATAGAACTTAAAACCACTTTCTGAACCCCTAAAGCGCTACTGTACAGCTAAAAGTTGCAAAATAGGCTGCTATTTCCACTAATGTGCTAGTTGGGACGGTAGCGAACTACTGCACATTTATTTGTATATTTAAACATTTGTATAATGTACAGTTTCTTAGGGACACATGGCAATCATTGGTGGGGAGGCCTGAAGGCTCCAGGCCTCAGATGAACCTTAGAGGGGTTCTTGCTAGCTTATTTAGACAATAATAACTATTATTTAACTACTCATATATATTTTTTTTTATTAATTGTTTTATCGATTTAATTTGTGAAATGTCCTTGATTACTTTATGATTAGTTTGAAACAATTTTAATTTATATTTTCGATTATTGCCAAGAAATTAAAGGCTTTTTTTATTTTTATTTATACGTACAGGTTACGGAGCAGACGCCATCTGCCCGTACTTAGCATTCGAGCTGGCGTTCGCTTTGCGCAACGACAACATTTTGGACCCGTCACTCAGCGATGACGACATCTACCAGGCCTACCAGAAGGCCATCGAGACTGGACTCGCTAAAGTAGGTCTATAACAAATTACAGAAAAAGGTTTCTTTTAAGTTTTAATACCCAATTCCACCCCTTTTAAGATTCCCATACCCTAATTATTTTTACATTTCATTCATATTACATTCACAATGCAATTTCGTGAGTTTGAGTCCCATCGGAGCTAGTTGTGAGACGAGTTGATTTTTTTTAATATTTCATTTTCAATTTCCTTTTCCATTAAGTTGCACATGTTTTCTCTTTTCACCTTCAGTGTCCATACTAATTTAGTTCACGATACTACAGACGCTACATTATGACACTGTAAGACTATATTCTAGGCCACATTATTGTAAAAACGTAAACGTACCAACAAGCCGTAAAAATTAACGTACTTACGTATAAGTACGACTAAAGGACTTAGCCCACTTATACCGCACCGCTCCTACCCAACCAATGTATGAGCAGTCAAATTATGGACTTAATGTCGTGCTCAGTAGATGCACTTTAGCTTGCGGCAGGCTCGCTTACCGCGCGCTGTCTGCTATTGTATATTGTTACTGTAAACGGTGTAATGTGCATCTACAGCGAACGATATTAAGTCCATATTTGGGTGGGTGGGAGCGGTGTGGTATAAGTGGGCTATGACCTTAACTCGCACCCAGTCTGCGCAGACCCATAACACTTGTAAGGGGATCACTCGATGCGAGTAAAGTTCGTACGAAAACCCGTTCAAAGTAAGTATGGCGTTATGCAGGCGTTAATATCGACAATTAATGAGTAATAAACTAAAGAATTGGCTGTAATTATTGTGCTAAACATTGGTCCTAATATTGGTAGATACACCTCATGAGCAATAACATGTAAACAACATTGTGCTATGTCATATTACAATATTGAATGACTTTTGTGGCACATATAGTTTAGTTTCGGACCGCTGCAACGTGACAAGTTTATATGTTGTTTACATAATTATTATTGATCGTGTCTGTACAGGGAAATGAATCTCTAATACACATTTGTCTTAACATCAGTCCAAATAATATATGTCTACCAATAATTTGGTGTAGGCCTCTTTCAAACGTTTCCACTTCTCTCTGTTTTGAGCAAATAGAGTCCAGCTGCTACCCGCCACCTTCTATCACATCACATCTCTATTTTACCCCACCTTTCTCTTGTTTTCCACATGAAAACCTGTTAAAACTGTATGTCCGTTCCCAAATTTTTTCCACTTTTAAATTAAACAACCGGGAATTTCGCGAAGGTAAAAAATTTGTAGACATTATACTTATTAAACTAAAACATTTGTAAATTGATACTCAGATATGCTTTTTTTTTTTCAAAAAGACGATCCTTTTTTTTTTCAAAAACACGAAAAGAAAAAGTGGTAGAAATATTTTCACCGAAGATGCAACCCTAGTCCGATTGCGTTCGCTCTGACGTCACTTAGTCTCGCGCAGCTGCGAAGCAATAGTGACTTTACACTCGAGGCTGTAGGCGGCAGAAAAAGTAGGCTATTAACGCGTTAGGTATCGAACATTTTCTTTGGAGTAATTTATCTGTTAAGCAGGGTATTCACCTAGCTTTTAGCACGTAACGTATCTGCCACTGTACCAACCTGCAAGTGAGTACGGCTCGTCCACGGTCACCGCGTATCCAGCTACGAGCTCCCGGATCCGCAGTACTAGCCGCCTTTGTGTTCGCAGTGATAACGCCACTCGGCGAGTCACTGCGAGCTTACTGCGAACCACGCGCGAGCGGTTCGCAGTAAGCTCGTGATACAATAGCAGTTACGTTACGTGTTACACAGCTTGGTGAGTACCCTGCTTTACGTAGTAACTATTTACTACGCGTTTGCTTCGAGTTGGCCGCTACCTCTCTCCCCGCCTCATCGCACCGCGTTCCTAAACAGACCTTATTACGACATAAGGCCTATTACGTCGCGCGTCTAAGGAGCGCGGTGCGGCGAGACGGGGAGAGAGCTAGCGGCCAACTCGAAGCAAACTCATAGTAGTCATCATCATCATCATCATGTCAGCCGAACGACGCCCACTGCTGGGCATAGGCCTCCCCCAAGGATCTCCACAACGATCGGTCCTGCGCTGCCCGCATCCAGCGGCTTCCCGCGATCTTGTCCAGATCGTCGGTCCACCTTGTAGGGGGCCTGCCCACGGAACGTCGTCCGGTACGCGGTCGCCATTCGAGAACCTTTTCGCCCCACCGGTTCGTAGTAGTAATCTGTGCCAATACTTTGTTCGTTCCCCAGGTGATGGCCAAGATGGGTATCAGCACGCTGCAGTCGTACAAGAGCGCGCAGATCTTCGAGGCCGTGGGGCTCAGCGAGGAGGTCGTCGACAAGTGCTTCCGCGGCACGCAGTCCAGGATCGGTCAGTATACGTCTGGGCAATTATCTTGAACCATACCATAGACAATAAAATCTGCGCAGAAGAAAATTTGTACTAAATATTGCAACTGCGCAGGTTGTTTTGTCTATGGGTTGGTTCAAGATAAATCCCGGGAGCTATACAAGTTGTTTTACATTCAATGATAATGATATTGGATTGTTATGGCTGAATTCCTCCTACGCTGACGACCGACGCGTCGGTCGCGCGTACCAATATACATTATGTTCTATGTAGCACCGAGCAATAATATGTATACAACATAGAACTTTGTCCCATTGAAGCGTTCTGAAAGAAAACTATCAGCGTCACAAGACTTCATTCAATATTGTAATATTACATTGTCCTATTATGTTGTTTAAGTACATATTATTGTTCGTGATTGTACGTCGGTCGACCGACGAGCGTAGAGTAGAGCGACCGCTCTCAGTCTATTACCGACGAGCTACGCGTGTTCGCTTTGAATCTTGTTCGCTATGAGTATTGATAAAGATCGCGTTATTGCCGAGGTATTATGTACAGACGACTGTACCATAGAACGGTCGGTATCGCACTATGGTATTTCATTTCTCGCTGACGTACGCGACCGACGTAAATTGAAGAACATCGCTATTTAAAGACAATTATTTTTGTATGTTTTTCATTAAGTAAAACTAAGTGCAATGCAAGTATGTAATAGGATATTTGAATTACGATTAGACGGATGTTTGAAATTTTATTTGATGTGCAGTAAAGTATCTATCACTAATAGAGTATTGAATGCCGGAATCACTAGACAAAAGACTGTAAAATAACATTAATTTTTCCAAATTTTGAGTACTTGTGATTTGCGAGTAATCCATAATTTAAAATACCCTATTTTTGGGAATCCTCGCCATAAGATGAAGGAAAGATCTGGTTATCTCCAAATATCGTCGAATAAAATTCTTTTGTAGCGATTGATTTAAATAGGAGCGTTTTACCTACCATTAAAACGCATATTGTGTCCGGAGCCTTATTCGAAGCCTAGGTAAACATATTTTGAGAAAGCCCTTTCCGTTTCCGTTCGACATCAATTTTCCTATTGGTCAATTTTACCCACGTGACGTCACTTCCGTAACGTCATCATAAGTCACGTGATACGAGTTCACCTTTTAGCAACGGCGGAGGATTTGTGTCATTGTAGTCTCAAAATCTGAAACACTTGACAACCATTAAGGATAAAATCTACACCAGGCAGGTCTTAAAGCTAGGCTTCGAATAAGGCTCCGGACACAATATGCGTTTTAATGGTAGGTAAAACGCTCCTATTGTGTCCTTTCGCCGTTATTCGAAGCCTAGGTAAACATATTTTGAGACCTTGTTTGTTATCGCCTGGTGAACGAGGACGCCAATGTGACATGTATCAGCAATTATGACATTAATGTAATACCTTTTGACAAATTCGACAGGTACAAGGGGTACAAGAATTAATTGTTTAACTTTATAACTCAACATCACAAATTAATACTGATATCAGAAACATTATGCTATTACTATCAAACATTCAAGTATGTCATACAATAGTACGTAAGTACCTATATAATGAAAATATGAGCACGGACTGAACATGATTGAAAAGAAAAGAAAATGTATACTTATGCTCAATCTATCAAACCTTATTCATAAATATGTAAACTATGTTACATAAATCATTTACATATTCTTGAAATATTCAAAAACTGAAAAGAAACAAACATTACATTAACACAACTTGTGCTATCCCTTATATATTTTTGAAGCAAAAACATCTGAAAATCTTTTGGCTAAGTCTCTTCTGATATAACATCGATACGATATGATCTGAAAACACATAATAAAGCAAAATATAAGTACAATATAATAATTGTAAAAACTTTCGGCACAAGAAACCATAAGCACAAGACTCTTATCTTCCCTAACTGTAAAATCATGTTGCTTTAAATTATTATGTTACACCTGCTAGTGACACGCTAAACTCCCGAGCACTAGCATTGTTACGAAGCTGACGACTGTTTCTCAGTATATCCTTTACCGCTATAGGGAAATTATTGTTCATACTAAAATAAATAATTTTGGGAATTTTAATATACCACTGTGTAGCCCCAATCTAAGCAAAGCTTGTCCTATGGCCAAGATGCCCAAGTCGTAATTCTTATGGTTCTGTAGGGTGCGAAGCATTAAGTCCACCTATGTACTGTAATTAGTGCATGAAGAATTAAATAAATAAATAAACATGTATTTTGTAAATACATGGTTGTGTTACATACAAAACACTTCGATCAATTAAACATAATATTATACTTAAAATATCGAACCCACGACGTTATTTTTGGCAGTTAAACTGTTGACTCACTACCTACACCAAATTCAAGAGAAAAGACATTATTTAAAGCTCTGTGCTAGAGAAGAAGTCAACTATTGCTATGTTTGTGCAGTGCAAGATGCATTAAAGTTTGATTGCAAAAATTAACGTTAACATTATTCGAATAAATAGGATCGCAGATCGCAGGATGTTATATGTATAACATCCTAAACTACTTGTGCTGGCTTGTCTTACTGGTCTGACAAAAAGAGCGATCATGTATAAAGGTCAAGTAAATTTCTGAAAATAATGTAAGCACATGCCTTATTTTACAAGATCAAAACAAAAGTAGTTCGTATATTAACTTCTTTAAAGCATCTGCTATTTTGTAACAAATCTCATTTGCATACAAATCGGATTAATGTAACTCTAAAAGATAAATTGCAAAAGATTTGCAATATTTTGTCATAACTTTATCTACTACTTCTATCTATCAATCAATCAAATATTGATTCATTCACATAGACATATAATAAGCATGTAGGTACTTATGAATCGTCAATATTTTCCTACCACCCATTCAAGACTTTTTAACTGTAACTATACATATAAATATAATAATGACAACGAAAATGACTGGTAATGGTCGATAATGACAGTTTCACTTCATATATTTTACCGACACGGTCCCAAGTTGCATTGCAGGACACAATTTTTTATATAGACTGCCATTCTAAAGACGCGTTTCTCTTATTATTAATTACTATCGAACCAATGAAAAACTCCCGTTAATTACTGTCAATTTAGCTACACGGAACATCTTAAATAGTTATATCCAATCTAGCAAAGAAACATGAATATACAAAATTAAAAAATTTCATTGAGTTATGGCTCATTATACCCATCCATTTAGTAAAAATGGGTTAACCGGGCACATTATATAACTTCGTAATGAATACAAACAATTCTAACATAATGAACTAAAAATATATATATATATTAAAACTCACCAAAGACATTGTTTATCAGAAACATAAGAGACTTCTTTTCCTCATCAACGAAAAACCGAGCAACTTCTTTTAGTTGCCCTAATGCTTGCCCTAAGGGCATAATTTTGCTATTGTACAAGACAGTGTTCTTGTGGAGCGACTGTCAATCTGAAAACTCGTAAATTATTATCAATGATCTGATCTACTAATTTTACATTTGTATGGGTCCGTGTCCTTGCGAAATCAATCTCAGAAACCCATTTTTACTTATTCTTTCCAAAAAATTCATAATTTATCCAATTTTTATGATAATGATTCATTAAAGGTTCATAAAAAGATGTCTTTGTAGACAATATCATTGTTGTAGACCCTGTCAATCTCCAAACTGCATTCATTCTAGCCTGGAAAGGCGTAATTTTTCTATTTTTTAAGACAGTCAAAATCATTTACGTACAAGTACTTTTGACTGAATACATGAATAGTTTATATCATGATAACAAAAGGTTTACATTTTCAACATCATTACATACACAATTACATGAGTTACATGAGCACAGGAAAAATAATATCGGTAACGTTGACTGCTATTGCCCGTTGTAGGTTGATCTGTATTACAGGCAACAAAATATGGTATATATACCTACCTAGTTTTGCCATTTTAAAAGACCGTGATCGTCAGAATTCGTCTCGCAATATAAATCTACGGTGCCATGGAGCAGCCTGCCATGTTTATACATGACGATGAGTAAGCATAAACAATTCCTGTATCAGATGACTTCAATCTTCTAGACGGCTAAAATAACTATTGCCTATAAATTTTCTAAAACATTCTACTGATGAAATAAAGTAAAGTAATAATTTATTCGGTGTTCTGCATTAACAATAGGTACACATTTACCTAATCTAAACTAAATTTAGGTATGAAACAGTCGAAAGGGCAGACCCGATCGGCTCGTGCTGTTCCTTACAGCTATGTCAGACTGTCAGGCTCTTTCAGATACGCAAAACGCCAGACACGCATTATCAGAAATCGCAGAATGTCAGATTACACTAAAAGTCAGAATCGCAATATCCCAACTGGCTTTATAGCATAATTACTATGACTGCATAGCTTCTAGTCAGTAGGTACCTATTATTCGTTAAAATACTAATTATTGCTATCACTGGTGCCCATAGGGAGCCACCGCAGTATTTCAATCAATATATGAAGTATTAGTGCCAAGCACAGCTTCCAGCGTGCCTAATACTAGCGGGGCTTGTTCGCATATAAACATGAAAGGTATGTGTAGTCGATATACCTATACCCCCCCCCCTTTTTTTTACTTATATTTATTTGAATATACAGTTTCTACTTTCAATCATAATTATGGCATTGACGGCACTAATAATATCTCGTAATCCAAAAAAAAATAAAAAGATTATAATGCTTGTTGTCAAAAACATTGCACCCTGATACTTGCGTAAGCAGGAAATGCCACCCGTTACTTGCGTAAGCAGGCTAATTTAATTAATTTTAAAAATAAAAAGATTCATAATGCTTATTGTCAAAAACATTGCACCCTGATACTTGCGTAAGCAGGAAATGCCGCCCGTTACTTGCGTAAGCAGGCTATGTTTTTTTTTTTTTTTTTTTTTTTTTTTTTTTTTAATGTAACCACAGCTTAAAATCTGCATTGAATATCATATTAAAAATGTCAGGGATAATGAATCCAATTACGTATCCATTAATAAAACATTATCGAACCAATGGTAGGGGTGTTCGGTGGGGCTGAGCCCCCCATTTTTCAATATCAAATCATTTGCTCCATGCTACATTACACGACCCACATAAACACTCCCTAAAAGGGGCAAGGGTCAACTGTAGAAAGTATTTAGAATAAACTTTTGCAACAACAGTATGTACTTTTAAAATCATTAAATTAAATACACTATTCCCTTTAAAATATTATTTGCCTTGCACTTGTTGGTTAGTTAATACATACATAGCGACGCTTGTTCCCATTTTTAATGCAGGTAGCACTCACATACAGACATGGGAGTAATAAAAGTATAACAGTAATCACACACTATGTGCCGGTATAGATACATGATCAAAAACAAAACGTTGAAACAAAAGCAGCTTAACAAAATTAGTGCTATACCACTCGACTATACTGACATTATTTTCGAACTGCAATGATACTTTTCCAATGGACATGATAACCATTAAAGAAAATGTAGGTACTTAAAAATGCTTTCGTAACAATAAATCGCCACAAGAAGTCGGTACAAATTGTAAAATAGGATTTATAAACTAAACAAGAGAAAAGTGTGTCAAGGTCAAGCACGCACGGGCGACGACGGGAGCCGAGACCCACTGTATACTTCCCGATCCTTTCAAAATACCTAAATCACATTGTATCATTATTAAAAGGAAATCTATTTGACATAAATGATTATGATTATGATATAATCTCTCAGCGCAGATCGCAAAATCTCGCTACTAGCTATCACATGAACAGATTTTTCATGGTGAGAAAATCTAAAATTTCTTACTTGCTTGTGGGTAAGAAAATAAAAATCAAAACTTTCACTGACCTGGCGAGGTGTTAAATTACCTCAATTCCTATGTGCCAATAAACCTGATACTCCATCTCGTCGTCCTAAATGCGTTGGATTTCCACGATAGGTACTTTGAAATTAACAGGTGGACCTCGAGCCCGACCCGCCATGTTTTCGCGCGCTCACTCACAGGCACGCTCTTTTAAAATTCGAACAATATTCATAAATAATAATATTACTTTATCCGAGAAAGTACTATGCGATTAATATAAGAATAGGATAGGGAATCCGCCATGTTGTGACGTCAAGCTGTCAAAGTGCTGTCAAACTAACTTCACTTCACTTCAGTATGGTGTGCAAAAAAATAAATTAATAAGGGGGCTGATCATGTCATAGCTTAGATACGATAAATAATAATGTTCGTGCAAACCAAAACATATGAATAATTTGCAGATAATAATTATACAAATCATTAACTTGATTTTTTCGGAAAGTATAGGACTCATGAAAGTATGCTTTTAAGATAAGATAAGATAAGATAAAAATATTCTTTATTCACTTAGACATAATAAATATGTACTTATGAATCGTCAACATTTTCCTACCACCCATTCAAGACTTTTTTAACTGACAAGAAGAATGGGCGCAAGAAACTTGCCAGCGTTTCTTAGTTAGGTAACGACATTTACAAAAAAAAACATATCGTTACTAATACAACAATTGCTTAGTATAAAAATACATCAATTTAAACAGTGATTATGTTATGTGTTACATCATGACCATGCATTGCGGTCATTCAAATAATCGTCTACTTTATAGTATCCTTTGCTCATCAGCGACTCTTTAATGTAACATTTAAATTTATGCAATGGTAGTTCAATAATATGCTGTGGAACTTTATTAAAAAAGGATATGCTTTTCCCCAGAAATGAGGCTCTGGATTTTTCTAGCCTAAACTTGGGAACGACAAGTTTATCTTTATTTCTTGTGTTAAAGCGATGAATATCGCTCTGCTTTACAAATGTATTATAATATTTTTTCACATAAATAATATTTTCATAGATGTATTGTCCTGCAACAGTTAAAATGTTTATTTCTTTAAATAGATCTCTTAAAGAATCTCTCGTTCGGAGGTTGTACATGGCGCAAATAGCCCTTTTTTGGAGCACGAATATACTTTGGATGTTAGCGGCTGAGCCCCACAACAAAAGGCCGTAGGACATAACACTATGAAAATAACTAAAATAGACTATTCTAGCCGTTTCAATATCGGTTAAGAGCCTTATTTTCTTAACTGCGAATGCGGCCGAACTGAGTCTACTCGCCAAGGCTTCGATATGAGGATCCCATTGTAGTCGCGAGTCTAATATAATACCTAGAAACTTTGTATTGTTAATGAATTCGACCATATCGCCGTCTAGTCTTATATGAAAATCAACTTGTCTTACATTAGGTAACGAAAATTTTAAACACTTAGTTTTCTTTGAGTTTAATGATAAATTATTACTATTAAACCAATGTGACACTTTTGAAAGAGCACTATTTACTTCGTCAGAACAGTCATCACCTCTATCTACTTTAAAGACTAGAGATGTATCATCTGCAAATAGCACTGTCTCACATAAATTCTTCGCGTAGTAAGGAAGGTCATTTATGTATATTAAAAACAACAGCGGGCCCAATATTGATCCTTGGGGTACGCCCATAGTAATGGGAGCTCCGGTAGACTCAGTTTTATTAATAACTACCTTCTGAGTTCTTTCATACAGATATGAATGCATAAGGCTTACTGACATTTCAGAAACACCATAATGTTTTAACTTCCTTAATAGTGTTTGGTGATCAACACAATCGAATGCCTTGGAAAGGTCACAAAAAATAGCGATTACATCCTGCTTGTCCTCCCAGGCATCAAGTACATGTTTAAGAAATGCAACCCCAGCATCAGTTGTACTTTTACCTTTTGAAAAACCAAACTGTTTCTCATGCAGTATACTATTTAATTTAAAATATTCTAAAAGTTGAGCATAAATTAATTTCTCAAATATTTTACTTATTGCTGGTAGTATGGATATAGGTCTAAAATTTGCTGGGTCACTTTTGTCACCAGCTTTAAACAGAGGAATTATTTTACTATTTTTCATTAAATTAGGAAAGACCCCTTCACTTATACATTGGTTAAAAATTATTGCTAATGATGGAGCTATCACATCAATTATTGATTTGATGATACTTGTAGATATGCCCCAGAGATCTTCTGTTTTCTTAATATTTATTGCTTTGAATGCTTTAATAATATCTTCGGTAGTGACATAGCTAAAACTAAATGTTTCCTGGCACTTGTTCACACTAGATTCCATAAGAGAGACAGCGGTGTTGGGGCAAGAGTTAAGTCTGCTAGTAGTTTCTAACGGAATTCGAGCAAAGTAACCTTCAAAAGCACTAGCCACCTCAATATCTGATTCAAAAGTCTGATCACTAATTTTTAAGTTAAATGAATTAATTTTGCTTTTTATTTTGCCAGTTTCTTGGTTTATAATACTCCAGGTAGCTTTTATTTTATTTTCAGATGATTTAATTTTATTTGAAATATACCTAGATTTTGCCAGAGCACATACTTTCCTAAATGTTTTTGAATATTTCTTGACATATTCAATGAAGCTAGGATCACAGGAAGTCGTTTTTTGGGCATAGAGTTCAAATAACTTTCTTCTGCTATTATAAATACCAGGTGTGGCCCAGTCACTGAACTTCTTACGATCATTACACTTTATAACTTTTTGTTTAAAATTGTTACTAAATTCTTTTTCAACAATATCAAATAATGATTGATAAGAGTTATTAGCGTCAGCAGAAGCTGGCAGAAAATTTACGAAAATGATCAGGTAATTTGAATTTAAATTAAAATTTTGTGATATTTAACTGAAACCATTTTTTCATACAATGTTCTGATGCTTCAATAACACAGAATAAATTAAATTTTGATTATTTACTGGTTTAAGAATTTAAATAAAACAGGAATTTAAGTAATGAAAATAATTTAATAATCAACTTTACAATAAAATTGGTAAATTGGGGGTCTCGTGAAAAATTGTTTTGGTCTATCATGGTAAAAGGATTGGCCAGCTAGAGTCTGCACGTTGATTGAAGTTAGATTCGGCAGAATCTAGCTGTTACCATGGTGCGCCGGCTATTGGTATCACGGGGAACTATTCAATCGAGCCACTCGGGGAGGCGCCTTTCGTGAATCCGCCAATGAGCGATTTTCTGAGAGGCCATTTAAAAAAAAAAAGCTTCCAATTGCTTCACTAGATGGCGTTGAATAAGTATGTACATGTCTATGGTATATTTTGGTATGAAACATATTTAATTTAATTACTTTTTAAAAACCCAAAGGAAACTAATAATATATTAAATAAGTACTACTGTGAGGAACAGAAACGAAATAGGTAAATTTAAAGACTTAGGTAAATAAATAACATCTGTCTGACGTTCCGTTTTACGTAAAAAAGTCGCGTCAAAGTAAAATTTATAACGTTCCGTTCCTTCTAACTGCATAGGTGGGACAGCGCCATCTAGTGACTGAGCTTTCGGAAAATCGCCCATTGTAAATCAAAACACAACACATTATGCTTGCTAATGCTATTCCACCTCTGACTGAAGACTTTTTCTTCTGACATTGCAAAGTACTGTAGAAATATGTTCTAGTATTTTATCAAAGCTTTGAACAAATACTCAAATACCACATGTGTCCAAACATTTGTTCAAATGTTTGTGCTATGTCTGGCGCCGGCGGCATAAGGAAGGGCATGAGCAGTAAAGTTGAGTACAAAAAAAAGGGAAGTACTTATGTAAATTTAAAAAATAAAAAACTTTGTTTTGAAAGTGGCAATACCCAAACCACCTTCTGCCAAAATAAAAAAAAACTATTTTCATTTTGTTTTGCACTTTCTTGCGAACTGTACCTTTTCAGAGTGAAGTTTGTCAACAACCCGTCCTATTCTTATAATAATCGCATAGTACAATAAAAGAACCACTCGTACAAATTTTTAAATTTTTAAATTTCGAACGCTAACAGCGTTTATGACATAAACTTATTTATACTAGGGGCACAAAGTAACTACGCGGGCGGGCGGTCGCCCTAGCAGAGAGTCCGCTTAGAACAAAGTGCCATTTTCGTCACGCACACATATACGCCACATATACAGGCAAAATGGGACAGTTTGGGACAGTACTCAGTCGCGAGTATCGCAAAGAGGTCAGTGATCGCAAGTTCCAAAGAGCATTTAATTGATCACTTCACGTCCGCGCCGCTACGTGTCACTGTGACACTTATATACCTATTTTACCATTAATTAACCAATATTATTACAGTTGCAGTGTATTTGGTTGTCTAAATACGACTAAAAACTGTGCATACACGTTCTTTAAATTTCCAAACGATATTGAAAGGTAAGTTATGTCAAACTGTTTTCTCTTGTTGGTAGGTGAGTATACCTAGGTACTTTTGGGACTAGCCGCTTTGATAACGACTATGAACCATACACATTCATCTTATAGTTAGCTGGTTGTGGTAAAACGCCAGTAATTGGGTTCTATTGTCCTTATTTAGATGTTATAGTATTCTCAAAACTTCTTGGCGGTTCAGCGAACACAGCCACAAGTCATGTTGACGAATTTTCAAGTAAAAGTTGTTGTTGCATTTTCTTTTATTTTAGCAGTGTTATGAAATCCTACTTACATTTTAGAGACTTCAGTTATTAAACCCCAAATAACATTTTACTTGCAGTATTTTTTTTCATCTAAGCGCACGGCAGTGTGCCAGCCAAGTTCAGGAAAGGACGCCAATCAATAAATCCCAAATAACATTTCACTAGCAGTAAAGTTTTCTTTATCTAGGCGCACGGCAGTGTGCCTGCCAAGTTTGGGAGAGAACGCCAGTCATTATACTTAACCCCAAATAACATTTTACTTGCAGTAAAGTTTTTTTTGACGCACGGCAGTGTGCCAGCCAAGTTCAGGAGAAAACGAACCACGCACGATTATGCGTATACCTATTTATTTTAACGTCTTAATCGTAGGAGTGCCATAGGCTATTTTCGTTGCAAAACTAACTAGTTCATTTTAAAAATCAAATGATTTTTTTTTCAGACGAACCTTATGGATAAGTTTAATTGATCGAGAAGATGTACGCAACAAATGGTCAACATATCTTCGAGTTTGTGAGGCCCATTTCGAAACCAATTCTATAATCAAGACATCGAACCGAACTGTCCTGAAAAAGGCATTAGTGCCTTTTTCAGGACAGTTCGGTTCCCAAACTTTTGCTACCTGTCAAAAAAAAATTAAATGAAGAATCGCAAGCAACTGTGGAGACTAATGAATCTTGTACACAATATGAAAAAGTTAAATGTGACTCAAATTCACAAATAGCAACTCACGTTTCTGCAAATTCTCCCAGAAAAAGAAAGCTGAAAAACTATATTCTTGAGTGCAAGAAAAGACTATGAAGAACAGCTGCGCCAGAAACAAATATGAACCTGTTTACATCTCGATAGCGTAGCTTCTATGACGTTCACAAGTATTGTAAAAACCAATCTAAATTGAATAAACAAATTTGACTTTGACTATTAAACTACTTATATTTTTTTATTTACCTACTAGCGGTTGCCCGCGACTTCGTACGCGCGGTGTAGTGACTTTTGTGTTAGTTTAGTTTATGTGTGTTTGTTGCCCAGATTTCATAACGCTCTTCTTGAAATCCTATTCTCTACTAAAAGGGTCTAAAGAATATCGAATATGCAGGCTAGGGTATGAACATGGTATGTTGTTATCAAATGCTGCATGAACATAAGTAGTTGAGCCCTCATTCATAGATCTGTCCGTCTACCTATCAAGAAACTTTTTCTCAAATATGCGTGGGAGGTATCAAGCTAAAATTTATGTTCTTACTTAGTAATGCATAATATCAGGCCAATCATATTTTTACTATAAAATGAAAAAGAGATTGTGTGTATCCATACTAATATTATAAATGTGAAAGAGGGTTTGTTTGTTTATCCGTCTTTCACGTCAAAATTGATGCAAAGGATCGACGTGACTTTTAAAATGGGAATAGTTTGGCAGCTGAAAAGTGACATACTTAGGCAGCCATTAGACAGTCAATCTGGATCGCGATCCGCGATCAAAATCAATGATCGCGATCCAGATTGACTGTGTACGAAGGTGATTGACGGTTTGCGATCTTGATCGCAAAATATCTACATAGTAAATCTCGATCGCGATCAAGATCACGATCAGTGATCGCGATCTGGATGGACTGTGTAATGGCTGCCTTAGACTACTTTTTATCCCTGAAAAATATCACATTCCCGCGGGATAACGTCGTCGTTTAGTCCGAGCTTGCGAGTCGCGGGCGGAAGGCTAGTATTTTGATATGGAGACATTTCCTATTTGTGAGAGCTTGTAATTAACTTTCTTTAAGTAACAGGTATAAAATGTAATGATATACCTACCATTTAATTATTTTATTTAACATCATTTATGTAAGCTTTCCTAGTAAATAAATGAATAAATAAGTTAGATAGAAAACTATTTTTAATATTTCTTTATTTTATTGGATGGTACATACGGCTGAAGGCCTAAGTAGCCAGAGCCGGTTAAATGACATAAAAAATGGTAGGTAGGTGTCGGTATCTACGTAGGTACTGGCCACTTAGCGTTTATGAGCAAATTTTTCAAAATTACATTGGTGACATTTTGTCTACATTGCGACAAACTTATTTCACACAGTGGTTAGTTTTTGGTACTAAATATACTGTTGACTGCCGGCAGTCCATTTTGACAGTTAATTTTGTATTGCTAGTGGCTCCTCCACGACCACTGTCACCGGGTCAGATATATTTGTGGCACCACTATACTTACTGTAGCGACATCTAGCGTCGAGTGGAAATGCGAAATAGAAATATTACATCAATAGGGTGAAAACTTCAGTTTTGGCCACTGCCCCGAGTGCTTACTTAGCTTAAAACATTTCGTTAATAACTTTTGCTTGATAGTATACTTTTTATCTATGACTTTTAAGTCATAATAACAATAGTAATAATTCAGTTTACATCGAATTAGATGTTTCTTTTATTTTATCTAAGTTAGTTAAGTATTGATTTCTCGATGTATCTTTTAAAATTTGATTAACAAAAACACATCAATCGGCACCCTTCGCACATTTTAAGTTTAAGAAATAGGTTTTTAATTTACTAAAATAAAACTAAATTTCGTAAGTATATAAATACTTAGTTATATGTTTTTTACTATGTTTGTCCACGAATTTCTCGAAATCTTAAGGCATATCGAGATGGTTCTATTTGATTTAAATTAGGTGTATTCTAACTTTAGCAACAGTCTAAGATTCATCAAAATCAGTTAAGTAGTTTCCGTGGGTATGTTATAGTACAATTCACTAAAACTTATTGTTATTGTACACTAAAACTTAAGAAATAAAAAGTAATTAAAAAAATAAACTGACTGACCTAATTACCGACCTCAAAAAGGTACCTAAATTATAGATATTATATTTTTCCTTTTCAGTTGACAAATACTTTTTGGAGTCTGTAAATTTTTTTAAGTAGTTTTTTTGTATTGTAAGAATTTAAAAATGTAAAAAAAGTATAAGATACATTCTTGACAATTTTAGATATAAATTTTGTATTTTATAGATACCTACTTAAGACCATAGGCGAAAGAAGTGAAAAACATCTTAAAGTGGCAACAGCGGGGGCTTTCATCCTACTTAATATAATCATTCGAATGTACTTTTGTGAAAGGTATATCGTAATCTTACTGACTTCCTGCGCCATCTATTGCTTAGTAGTTATGATGCGAAAGAAGTGAAAAACATCTTAAAGTGGCAACAGAGAGGGCTTTCACCCTAATTAAAATAATCATTCGAATGTACTTTTGTGAGAGGTATATCTTACTGACTACCTGCGCCATCTATTGCTTAGTAGATATAATGACGTAAATAACATGAAATTATTTTTATGATTTTATATGTGCCTGGATGGGTTTCAATTTATATTATGTTTTGAAGCAGGTAAAAAAAAATAACATGATTAATTCTTAATTGAGACAGCGATTAAATATAACGTATTTTCATAATCATGTGGCGCCATCTATTTTAGTAAGAATCAGTCTTTGTATTTTCCCGTAGGAAGAAGGGGTTTTTATTAAATATAAAGTACCCTATATGTTGACCCGGGTTATAAGCTATTACTTCACAAAATTTGGTAAAAATCCGTCTAGTAGTTTGTGCGTGAAAAGCGAACATACAAACAGACAAACAGACAAACAGACAAACAGACAAAAATTTTAATAAATATCGTTTTGGGGTCTATATCCTGTCCACATCACATAGCAGTAATTATTTTTTTTATATCTTTCATGTACAGACTTTTTTTCCGTTTCTGTTTTATTATATGTATAGATATACGATAAAAACACAACATAGGTATTTAAATACACTTTCTTGTTTTCAAAATAGTTACCACTATTGCTTGATACAGTTCTTGCGTTATAAAGGTTTTTCAATTTTTGAAGATGACAAGTTATAAATTCAACATTTAAGAAAATATTAATTATTTGAAGTGCTTGAACGAAAAAATTTATGGAACTTGTAACCCATTTAGATTTCAACTATTTTTCGCTGAACTTGGCACCTTTTTTACCTTTATGTTTTCGTCGAACTTACTTAGTGCCTTTTTCACGTTTATGTTTTTAGTGGGATAACTATCACACCATATTTATATCTTGTTCATAGAGTACATTATAACATATAGGAATGGAATACATTACAACATAATAGGTACGGTATAGGTACAATAGGATCTTGTCTTCGTCGTGTGTGGCGTCGGGACTTTAAATGGATATTAGATGCTCTGTTTACCATCTAAGCAGCATCTAAGGCATGTAAACTTGTTACGATGTATGTATAAACGAATTTATTTATGTATGATTGTTAACTTTTACTACTTACTCCTTTTTAAATTCAGAATCAATACAGAAGCAACCCTAGTGAGTCAGACAAGGATAGGTATAGATTGTCAAAAATGGTGGGAGCGGTCCTTCTGTAAACTCTTTATTTTGTGCTAGGGGTAATAGACGGACAATGGTGCGAGTGAGAAACCAGTCCTTACGGCAGAAGCTATGTGCGAGAAAGAGTTGGAAGAAAATGACAGCAGAACCCGATTTGACTTATTTAGCGTCTTTTATCATCTTGATGAAAAGCGTCCACTCGATTATTTTGTGATTTTTATCGCGATCGCGTCGATTTGGCTCTTATAACTATATAAATCAATAATGGTGTAGTGTTCTGTGTTGAATTGTAATGTTACTTACGACAATAAACCAAATAAACACTAATTTCACAGGTAAATAGGATTGTACAATTACCATTTTCATAGTTCATATTTTAGTTGAATATATTCCCAAATACACTAAGTAACACATTAATATTATACTATTTACCGCCTATTTTCTAAATAAAGGCTGATTTTTAAACTTTATGTGTTAGATAAAAAGATATTATATCCGTGAACTTGAGAAAATATGACGTAGAGGTTGATCAAAAATCATCGATATTATTATCGATACTCATGTCGATGGTTTCCAATATAACTTTGTTTATCTTTGTGAACACTGATAGTTTTATTAAAAAGCTGATTTTAACCGACATTTTGTAAATATTAAATTATACCTACTTCAGTACCAATTTAACAAAATTTTCAGGTTTCCTGTAAATCCAGTGATTAAGTTAAACTGGATAAAATTAAGAAATAGAATAGACTGAGAGCTTCGCCAAAACTCTGTGGTGTGCAGCAAATATTTCAAGCAAAACTGCAAAGAAACCTTGAGAAATTATTTAAATAAAATTGTTCTCTTCAGAGGACAATAATTATTGTGTAAGTACCTAAATGTGCAATGTGTTTGGGAAAGGTATAATTATTTATTATTTTTGAAATACATACATTTTAACTTAAAATATGTCATTATTTTTTTACCGTAGCCCTTCAAAATACTTCACAATGAATTTTTAAAGATTCGTAAAAATGACCACCAAGTTATTTAAATTTTTCAATTTTTGAATGCATAATGCAGTTTTTATTATTGAAAAATTGAAAATGAAGTATTTAGAAAAAATCGACCCGTCTCACAACCAGCTCCGATGAGACTCGAACCCACGACCTTACGCTATCCGGGCGGCTGCTCTAACGACTGAGCTACGGAGTCGTTGATCGTTGTATTGGAGCTGGTTGTGAGACGGGTCGATTTTTTCTAAATACTTCATTTTCAATTTTTCACGTGCTAGTGTTTTCGTGACAGCCACAATGCGTGCTTGAATAATACAATATTGTATAGTCTTATACAACATTGTATTATTCAAGAAAGTTATCAACATATCTTCACAAAGTACCTAAGGTATTTAAATACTGTATTGTGCCTTTATGTACGAATACTTCGATCAAAACGCAGAATAAAAATATTTATTCGTAAAAAATCGAAAAATTTGGTGCAATGCGATGAAAAGGGACTCCAAAAACTCCAGAACTAGTTTTATTAAAAAACAAGATTTCAACCAGTGCAGCTGTGCGAGTAGGTAAGTATGACCGGCCGGTGCGGTATACGGGCGGTCGCGGTCGGGCGGGAGGAATGACGTCGAACGTGGTAAAAGCCGATTGCTAGCGAACAATCGAGGCAATAGTGTTTTAAGCAAATAAATTTTTACAATAGCTTTGTAAATACTTATCGTATTGAAGTGAAATGACCATTATTATTGAAAAATGGAAAATGAAGTATTTAGAAAATAAAATCCATTTTCCACTTTTCAATAATAAAAATTGCATTGTGAATGCAAAAAAAGTAAAAATTTAAATAACATGAACTTTATTTTTATTTTTCCATGTCCATTGAAGTATAATTCATATCATATAAATTATTAAATCTCGATTGTGTTTTATTTACATTATTGTTATCGACAATCTAAAATGGGCTTGAGGGCAGCTCTAAAACGCACACACACGTTTACAAATTACACACACTAGCTCATGTCATTTTCGGTCTCACAACCAAGCGAACTCTGTCCGTCTATTACTAGAGTATAATAAGTTTATGGTTTATGACTAGATGTGAACGGTTGCGAAAAATGGACGCCAATGACACAAATCCTCCGCCGTTGCTAAAAGGTGAACTCGTATCACGTGACTTATGATGACGTTACGGAAGTGACGTCACGTGGGTAAAATTGACCAATAGGAAAATTGATGTCGAACGGAAACGGAAAGGGCTTTCTCAAAATATGTTTACCTAGGCTTCGAATAACGGCGAAAGGACACAATAAAGCTTTGGCTAAACCTACGCCTCAGCGACACACGGTTACATGAGATAAACTGGCTGGATCACTTCGTATGGCGAGAGCTTAAAGATTGTTTTGACTTAGATGTTCAGACATTACTTTTGAGGTAGCTATCTTATTTATTATTCCATAGGTGGCGTGAACTTTGAGCTCTTATCCAAGGAAATATTCGACAGGCATGCCCTTACGTACACCGACATTACCGACTGCCTTGTATTACGGTAAGTTAAAATATTTCTCATTATTTTTATTTGTTTCCTTCTCATTTATAAAAAATCTACTTATATAAAACATCTCATTACAAACGCGACTTTTAAAAAAGAATTCCAATAAAGTATAGTGCGTGTTCACGTGCCGTAAACATGCAATCCACAGCACCAATCTAAATCTTATTACCTACACATGTTTGTAAATAAATTAATATACAAATATGTTAATAAAATTGTATAAAATATTAAAGACACTCTGAGTAACTAGACTTCAGACGTTGTTACTCTGTCGGTTGACAGATCGACCCATCATCTACAAAACCTCTCAATTCAATCTCATTGGTTGGCGTTAGTAGAGTGCCCCGCAGCCTCACCTATAAATGCCTATAAATTGTGTACGCCGCATTGTCTTGCGCGATGTTCCGACACGCTAAAAAGTTTGAATTGGGCTGTATTACGCGTTCGCTTCGAGTTGGCCCCTCGCTTCCCGCATCACCGCACCGCGCTCCTAAATAGACCTTATTACGACGTAATAACGTCTCATAATAGACCTTCTTATTGACAGATCCTATTGACTATAGTTGAATAAGGTATATTTAGGAGCGCGGTGCGGTGAGGCGAGGAGGGTGCGAGCGGCCAACTCGAAGAGAACGCGTAGTACCTACATAGTTTGAGAGACCAATGTAAAGCGGGTGATAGACGTACGAATTTAAAGTACGCGGTTTTTAAGACCGCGAACTTACACGGCTCGGGCATCGGTGATACACGTGAAGCTTGCTCACAATGTATTGTTGGATCGCTAACGAACTTACACGGCGGTTTTGAAGTACGCGTACTTAGAATGACAGACGAGCGAAAAAGGTCGTCGAGCCACAAGTTCGCGTACTTACTCGCATGTCTATCGCCACTTTAGGTATTTGTTCTCTTGTAATTGTTTTGCAACATCGTTGTTCAGCAACCCTGGCAACTACCACTGGCGCGCGGGCGGTGAGAAGCACATCAACGACCCTCTCTCCATCGCCAACCTGCAGGAAGCTGCTCTCGGAAATAGCAAGAGCGCATACGATAAATTCAGGTGAGTATTCCTTGCCTACATGGCAAATGGCGAAAAGTCCCAAACCACAAATGCATTAAAGTTAGGGCCCCGCAGGCTTACCGATCTTAAAGTGACAGTCGCAATCGCGATCCCAAAACACATATTCGTATTACGGAACGTAGATCGCTACGATAGCGCCACAAGCGAGCGATTTGTGAAGTAAAGTTGCATGGAAGTTGCAATTTGTTGCTTCAAATTTTACCGACTGATTGCAAATTTCGTATTACTAAACGACATTTGACAGCGCGTGAGTGTAACTAGCAACTGCGATTTAGCATAATTAAGAGATTTTGCGCCCGAAATTGATTAAAGCGATTTGTGTCCGATTTGTAATACCGATTTCGCAACTGCAACTAGTAGCAGTCGCGTTGCAAAGCAACTGGTTGCTTGTTTTTGGTAATAAGCCTGCCGTTTCTGTTATGTAGATCCCTTATTCGCAAACCGTCCGTCTGAAACATTCCCGACAGTGTAATGTATACTCTAGTCACTGTCACTTACTTCTGAATAGACAACAAAGCATAGAATTCGAATCCGATATCTTTTCCAAATGGTTGTGAACTCAGATCATATATTGTGAATCAAGGGGCAAAAAAAACATTAATGAAACGATAGAATGCGGCAATCCCCATGACATGAAAATGGCCCTTATTCAGGATTTTAACCGACATTGATTTTGATATCAGTTTTTGAACAAAAATGCAAAAATTTAAATCCTTAAAGGGAAAATTCCCAAAAATCCACTCTTAGTAACATACATGCAAAATTTCAGCTTCTTGCGCCCAGTAGTTTCGGCTGTGCGTTGTCTGTCAGTCAGTCAGTAACGCAAGAGAACCTCTTAGGTGGTGATTGTGCTCTTGAATATGAACAACTTTTACTATGAGGCCAAAAAATCAGCTGTTTCATACAAATTGTCAATACCTACTCGACCAGAACGTAAACGTACAACTGTTTTTTTTTTAGTTGCAGAGTTGGCCCCATTGTAAAAGTTGTTCATATTCATGAGGTTTTGCTCTTATGCTTTAACACTTTGTATAGATAATAGATAATGGTTTTTTTAACAGGGAAAGCTCTTTGGAATCGATCCGTGCGTGCACATTGCGCGGACAGCTCGAGTTGGTCAAGTTGGACGAGCCCATACCCATCAACGAGGTGGAACCCGCCTCAGAAATCGTCAAGAGATTTGCCACCGGTGAGTAACGTGGGATACAATTAGTGAAGTAAACAACCTTCTTATTTAAAGTTAAATTATAAAGATAAAAGATTTGATTTTTAGTATGTTCGAATGTTGTTTGTTTGTAATTATAAACTCAAAAACTACTGAACCGATTACAAAAAATCTTTCGCCATTAGAAAGCTGCATTCTTTCAGTCACGTAGGCTATAATTTATCCCGATATTCTCACGGGAACGGATACCACGCGGGTAAAATTAATAATAATTGTCAGACGGGTCGAGTCGAGACCGACTCTCCGTTCGGTTAAGTGGCAAGATCTTAAGAGGGCCCTTCCCGGTCCGTCAACGCGAGAATAGTTGAAAAGCTTGTTGTTTCATCCAGCGCAATGTTAGAAAAAGAGTGAGCAAGTGGGAACCCGATAGCATTGAACGAAAAATAGAGTGTGGAAATTTCATAAAACTTGTTCCAGGAAATACGTGTTTTCCAGCAAGCCTTACAAGTTTGTGAAATAAATGTTTGACATTTAGAATCTCCATTACATTTTGCAAGATTTTATGAAATTTTTTTCTTTACTTTTACAATTTATGAGGCAAAGTTCAGGTAAAATTTGTGCAAAAAAGCAGATTTTTTAATTTGTTTCTCCAAATTTGAATTTTTGTTTTCATAGAAAACTAGATATAAGTGCACAAGATACCATTTAGTTCAAAATTTCAAAGAAAGATCTGTTTGAACGCCATAATCACGTACGAGCGTACGTACGTATAAGTAAGACAACGGCTGCTCGTAATTTGTACGTTGTAGAAACCCAATTTCAAAATTCTTTATGAATAACTATTTACGTATAGCATTTTATGTTCCTCTCCAAGCTACAAAGTATCTGTGTCCCAAATTTCAGTCAATCTTTTCAGCCGTTTTGGCGTGATTGAGCAACAAACATCCAAACTTTTACAATCATAATATTAGTAGTAGGATTTATTTAAATCTTTACTTTTTGCATTTACAATGCAATTGTTATTATTGAAAAAATTTAAATGAAGTATTTAGAACAAATCGACCCGTCTCATAATAATAATAATCTCTTAATGATGTCTTCAGCATTATTGTGTTCCGGCAGTTAGAGATAAGATAGCCAGTTCCTCAGTGTTGAGGATTCCGGGAGTAGTGCGCTGCCACCTTCAGCCTAATCACCAGTTAACATCACGTGTGATGAAGGCTAAGTGCTATCCTGTTGATGATAAAAAAAAACAACCATCGATGCGTCCCATCGGAGGTGGTTGTGAGACGGGTCGATTTTTTCTAAATACTTCATTTTAAATTTTTAATTAGTAGGATTATTAGAAGATAAATAATAATTCCGTATAGGTGCCATGTCGTTCGGGTCGATCTCGCTGGAGGCTCACACGACGCTGGCCATCGCCATGAACCGCATCGGCGGCAAGTCCAACACCGGCGAGGGCGGCGAGGACGCCGACAGATACTTGAACCAGGTACTGTTGTTGTTCTACTTGTACTCTTAATTTAACATATTCGTCTGTGAACTGGCAACAGGTCCTATCTGAAAAAAATGCTTTTTGCTTTTTCTGTATAAAAATATCTGAATCAGGTGATTCCTGTCACCTGATAGGATATTTTGATGCAGAAAAAGCAAAAAAGATTATTTTTTTTTTAGATAAGTAGGTCATATTGCCAGTTCACTCCTATTAGGTGACAGGAATCACCTGATAGGATATTTTGATACAGAAAAAGCAAAAAGCATTTTTTTTTTCAGATAAGACCTATCGCCAGTTCACAGACGATATATAAACTCACGCCTGTTTCCCATGGGGGAAGGCCGAATATAGATGTTTTATCTCGCGAGCGCGGGTAAGCCACGCTTGTGTGTGTAAATGTACTGTACATACACACTGTCTTTACCTGTGTAAGCTCGGGAGCACTCAGATTTGGCTGAGTCACCGGCCAACGCACACAGGAACGTGTGTCTATACGCTTTACAAGTTCAAGTATGGCTTACCTGCGCGCGTGAGATAAAACAACTGTAGTAGTAGAGGACTCAGAGGGATAGGAGTCTTCTGCGAGGACTCAAGAGGATTCCTATCCTACTAAGTCCTCTGTTTTACTGTAACAATGAGTCAGAATTGTTGTACTGTGTCTTTTGCAAAATACGACATATACAGGATGTTGCGGAAAGGGTATATACATCCGAAAGGGAGTGGTAGAAAGTACCCATTAAGACAAACAACTTTTACTAAGAATCCAACTCTGAAATAGCGGATAGAATCGGCGGCGGTTCCATACAAAGTTCAAAACCTACTCTTAAATTAAAACAACTAGCACACCGTCTTTCTATACTATACACTGTCATTGAACACCGACAGTCTTGTAAAGTGCTTTTTTTTCTATCGACCCCTAACCAATCATCAATGCTGTCGTTAGCATTGCCTTTGACCGGTTTACATGAAGCCAGTAGCACTACTTACTGGCGCCGGAGTTAGGTGCCAAAATTCGGCGCCAGTTACTACTGGTAGTCGGTTGTTTTACTCCATACAAGGGCTGACGCCAGCGCTAGTAAAAACGTGTACACAGAGCGTTGGACTGTCAGCGATTTAGGTGCCAGTAACTGGGTAACTAAAAGGCTGATGGCTCAAAACCAGTGTTGTTCTTTTGTGCCATAAAACATGTACTTTCCTGTTGTATTTATTATTAATGTTTCTCTTGTCTACATATAGCCTTTTTGTTTTTATGTTTACCTTGTCTGAAATTGTATGTGAGTGAATAATTCAGCAAATAAACTATTTATTTATCTATCTATCTAAATGGGATCATGTAAACCGTCTATTACTTTCGCCAGACACACCAAAACCACCTCTTTATTATGAATCTTTTCGTCTAGGACCCAGAGTTCAACAGGCGCTCGGCGATTAAACAAGTGGCGTCCGGCAGATTCGGCGTAACGGCCTCGTATTTGGCCCACGCCGACCACTTGCAGATCAAGATGGCGCAGGGGGCGAAACCCGGCGAGGGCGGAGAATTGCCCGGTGCGTACAATGTATAATATACCTTATAACCTAGGCCCCAGAGTTCAACAAACAGTGATGGCCTCGTATTTGGCCCACGCTAACCACTTGCAGATCAAGATGGCGCCGGGGTGCGAAATCCGGCGAGGGCGGAGAGTTGCCCGGTACGTACAATGCATAATATACGTTATAACCTAGGTCCCATAGTTCAACAAACGGTGATGGCCTCGTATTTGGCCCACGCCGACCACTTGCAGATCAAGATGGCGCAGGGGGCGAAACCCGGCGAGGGCGGAGAGTTGGGTATTTGACTGTTGTTGAAATGTAGATTTTTAATTATGACATTCAGAAATATAACATTATTGGATAACTAATGTGAAAAAAGAAATTCAATATGTATTATAACAAGCTAATTATGAGCTACTTAATTGTTACTCTAGCTATCTCTTTCTAAAACGAAATTTTCTATGGCGAGAGTATGACGCTATAGAAATGTGACGTCACGTTTCTATAGCGCTCTCCTTGTCTAATTAGAAAGTTTGATGCTCTATATCGCTAGAAATATGCAAGATATTTGAAAATAAATACCTATGTTGTGTTGCTACTAATTGAATGAACATTTTAAGTCAATAAAAAAATTCAGTCAAATACCCAGGGGGGCAATCGCGCTAACACAAACTCGACTTAATCGCGATTGGACCATAACCAAACCGTAACTTTTGACATGTTTCGTATCGCGGTAATGTTTTGACAGCTAGTTCTGACGAAACTTAACCATTATTGGATCGCTACCGTTCGATATCAAAAAGTTTAGGCGAGGCTACTTTTTTAGGATCGTTTCATGATCGTTCGTCAAACAAGTGGTGTTTAATAACACAATTTAGTATTTTAATGTGTTCTATAGGCCAAAATGTTTGAAAGAGCTCATGATTATGATGTTGGAGTGCCAAGGTCGCGTGCTGAGATTGTTAAAATACGACTGTCCAAGGATTTAGTTCGGAAAATTACAAAGTGAATTATCTCCACATAAGCCACTAACTCTTCATTCTGATGCATTGAAGAGACAAAGGTAGGTAAATCTTAAATAACCACACCGAATAAAACATATGTATATTCTTAAAATACAAAGATATTAGTGTCTCAACATTGGTGTTTGTTTATTTACAGATTTTAGTTGCATATCCATTCCTATGCTACTAGGTCCTAAGAAACTATTATTGGGGACGCCGCCGTGACCATTGTCTCCTAAGCCAGTGTCTCGAAAGCAATAACTACACCAAGTGACAAAAGCTTTGCATAAGCAATGCATTTCAAACAAATATGTTGTCCCATCATTTCAACAACGACACTCTGACCGGATTATGTGAAAAAGCAGTAAGTCCTAGAGATATATTATTATAAATGTGTTGTATAAACAAATGATGAGTACTAAAATTTGCCTATTTTATTTTACAGATACTTTACAATGCGCTGGGCTGTAGGTATTGATAGGTGGGACTCTTTGGCAATTGTACACCCACAGCAGAACATAAGGAGAGGTTTTTTATAGGAAAGACTTATTATTGTAAATTAATCGTTCCAATTACTTAGTTATAAAATTAATTTAAGTAGAAAGTGTTATGCAAGAAGTGTTTCATAGAGAAAGTAACCTATGTCAACGGGTAAAAACTAATATTCTTCTAATTAGGTACCTACATTAATTGTCCCAATGTTATAAAATTAATTTAAGTAAGTAAAAGAAAGTGTTATACAATAAAAGTGTTTTATTTTCTTAATTTAAGAGAAAGTAAATAAGTAAAAGGGTAAAAAATAAACATGAGTACAGTTTTTATCAGTGTATTTCAATTTCTATATCCTAATAAACTAACAAAATATTCTATATAAACTACCATACATTTAAAAAGAATTATTGCTATCAAACTAATAATTTTATTCTCATTAAGATTTAAAAAAAATTTCATACATTTACAATGCTATTCTGTAAAGGAAAGGCCGGATTCCCCGAGTTAAGGCGGGTTCGAATCCCGCCTGAAAGTTACTAGCAGGACTGCTAGACTTTTACTATCACCGTTTTTCCTTTAATAATTCTCCTGACAAATGTCATTGCTACTGTGATTGGTGATACTGAAACAAAACATAAGTTACCTAGTTAATTACCGTAACTAGTAAAAAATTGGACAGCTTTTATAGTAATATTATAACATGAATATACCTGTTGACTAAAATGATCTATGCTTTCGGGTATTCATTTAAATGCTTCTGCAAATATCTAAGGCCTTGAGCATTCTGTAAGATTGTTTAGGTTTTTTTTATTTGTAAAACCATCACCCTCGCCTTGTCTAAGGCTGAAGCTGAGGTCATCCGAGATGCTGAAAAAAAAGACGATATTTTTTTTAGAATATAGTTGATAATTTTGGTGTAAGAATCACTTTCATATTTCAAACTAGGTATTGGAAAAGTAATTTCATAATAAACTAACCTTAATTTATTGTTCTTGTTCAACATTTGGTAATGGAACAACATCATTTCCTCAAATGTTGTTTGGAATCTGTTGTTCCAACGGAGTTCCAGTGACGGACACTGCATTACGAGGGCCACTGACCCCTATGGTTAGCATTTGTTGTATTGGGCTTTGTTCTAACTTTGAATTTGAATTCATTCCATATCTAAATTGTATCTCTTGTTATACAGTGGCATTCTTCAATTTCTGTAATAGGTATTAGGATATGTTTTATCTAAACGCAAAACACAACAAACGTTTGGTAGATTCTTCTTCTTCTTCTTTTTATGCAATGGCGTGTCCCTTCCGGATTTCACCAGTATCCAGTTTTTAGCTCAGTTGGTTGTTTCTACAGACATACTCAGGCGCAGTTACAATGATTATTATGAATTTATGACTAATGCGGTGCACTTCTAGTAATAAAATGTGCTACCTACTCATCTAATATAATTCTTGTTTCTTCTTTTAAAGTATTCATCCACTTGAAAACATTCTCACGATCAAACTTTATACCTATAATTTAATAATACTTTCAGTCATTTTTCAGTAAACAAAATATCAACATGATATCAACTACGAGTGGTATTCCACTTATGAAATACTTGGTCAAAGAAATTGGACGAGGACGAATTCATGAATAGTTTCATTGATAAATTCTTTGATCAAATGCACAAATTATATCAAATGCGTATTGGACAAAGATCTTTGACAAGTGGAATACGCCCTTAGAACTGTCACTTTTGGAAGGTCAAATAACAAGTAGTGCTGTGGTAAAATTGATAAGTCGACCGTCGATTGTACACAAAAGCATATACGAACGAAAATATACGAATGGCATCTCTAACGTTTCTATTCCAATAATGGTGTGGAAATGGTTAAAGTTTGGTTGACGTTTAAACTTTATGGCAATACCGATTTGAACCATAGTTGGATCATTATCAGAACTGAAACACTATCGAAACGAAACCAAACTTTTATCTTTTGAAATAACGCGATCGCCCCCCAGTTGTCCGGTGCGTACAATGCATAATATACCTTACAACCTAGGCCTCAGAGTTCATGAAATGGAGTCGGCCTCATAATTAACCCACGCCGACCATCTGCAGATCAAGATGGCGCAGGGGGCGAAACCCAGCAAGGGTGAAGAATTGCCAAGTATAAACGATACTTAAAAAATATATCGCTATGGTCTTTCATATTTTTTCTTGTTGTATTCCATCCCTTAAAGGAACAGATAACCTTTCTTTGTTATCAACTTAATCATGAATTAAAGTAACAAACTCATGTTTTGAGTTAAAGTAGGTAAATAAATGATTACTTTGAACGTCAATGGTCCATTTTGAAGCTAAAATTTCTAGTGATCGTACGAAGAAACGCACGAAATAACTCGCAAGATTTTTATGTGAAAATCGTGCCGAAAGCGATCAAAAGTGGGTCAAAATTCGATCGTGGCGCCTCGCTTCATTTTACAGATAAGTTGTTGGCACTGTAAATATAGTGCGTCACGCTCGCACGCATGCGATGACCGCAGTCTCAAGGGATAAAGGGAAGAGAATTGAGTTATACTCAACTCAATGTAACCAAATAAAATACTGAAAACGTTGCATATTTAGCTCTTGTTTAAGCTCTCATTCATTATTTTGATCAGCGCATAAGCCTAGGTGATACAAAGGGGCAATGCCGCCAGTCTTTTGGGTACCTTGCCTCGAACAGGCGAGTTAGTGGAAATATTTTATCTGTAATTGTTTGCCATATTAATGTATTGAGCTCTAATCTAATTGTTTAGGTTACAAAGTGACCGAAGACATCGCAGCCACCCGGTGCTCAGTGCCCGGCGTGGGGCTGATCTCCCCTCCTCCCCACCACGACATCTACTCCATCGAGGACTTGGCCGAGCTCATCTACGATTTGAAGTGCGCCAACCCTAGCGCCGTCGTGTCTGTCAAATTGGTTTCTGAAGTCGGCGTTGGCGTCGTAGCGTCTGGAGTCGCCAAGGTGAGTTGGTGCACTATTTAAGGCGATACTCGAAAAAATTATGCTAAAGCGAGATAGCAATGAGAAAACGACGCGCGCGGGAGCGAGACCGATTTTGCCGATTACGCAAAAAAAACACAAAATCACTTCGTATTCAAAAACTATAGCGATTTTTTAAAAATGCTTCTATACGATCCTAAATATTATTGGTGTCCACTAATTAAACCAATTTTCAATAGTATATGTATCCCCATTTAAGAATAAACTTGATATTTCTTATTTTTTTGAGGCACTTTTGAAAATAAAAAGTGTCGAGCCAAAATCATATAATCGTGTTTCTAAAACTATACGATTCTAGATAAAGGTATGAAGAAATATATATCTTATTACCAGATTTATAACAACTCTAACCGTCCTATAGTTTTATATCAAAGAGTCCATACTTTTTCCGAGTAGCGCCTTAAGGAGGACCTTAGATATACAAGTTACTCTATGAGTGCAAGTGATTTGAATTTGTTATAATTTTCCCAGGGCAAAGCCGAGCACATAGTGATCTCAGGCCACGACGGTGGTACCGGCGCCAGCTCGTGGACGGGAATCAAATCCGCCGGCCTCCCGTGGGAGCTGGGCGTCGCCGAGACGCACCAGGTCCTTGTGCTCAACGACTTAAGGTCGAGAGTCGTGGTGCAGGCCGACGGACAGATCAGGACGGGCTTCGATGTGATGGTCGCCGCCTTGTTGGGGGCCGATGAGTTCGGGTTCAGTACTGCGCCGCTTATTGCTCTTGGTAAGTGACTTTAAGACTATAGGAAAAATGTTAAGGTCGAGAGTCGTGGTGCAGGCCGACGGACAGATCAGGACGGGCTTCGATGTGATGGTCGCCGCCTTGTTGGGGGCCGATGAGTTCGGGTTCAGTACTGCGCCGCTTATTGCTCTTGGTAAGTGACTTTAAGACTATAGGAAAAATGTTAAGGTCGAGAGTCGTGGTGCAGGCCGACGGACAGATCAGGACGGGCTTCGATGTGATGGTCGCCGCCTTGTTGGGGGCCGATGAGTTCGGGTTCAGTACTGCGCCGCTTATTGCTCTTGGTAAGTGACTTTAAGACTATAGGAAAAATGTTAAGGTCGAGAGTCGTGGTGCAGGCCGATGGACAGATCAGGACGGGCTTCGATGTGATGGTCGCCGCCTTGTTGGGGGCCGATGAGTTCGGGTTCAGTACTGCGCCGCTTATTGCTCTTGGTAAGTGACTTTAAGACTATAGGAAAAATGTTAAGGTCGAGAGTCGTGGTGCAGGCCGATGGACAGATCAGGACGGGCTTCGATGTGATGGTCGCCGCCTTGTTGGGGGCCGATGAGTTCGGGTTCAGTACTGCGCCGCTTATTGCTCTTGGTAAGTGATTTTAATACACTATAGGAAAACTGTGATAGTAAAAAAACCACAAGTCATATAAGTAGCTTTCGAAGGGATATAGGGCAAGTGGTTTTTTACTATCACAAATTTCCTATACTTACAAAATTGCATTTAGAATGCATAAAAATAATTTAAAATCTCATTTTACTAGACTAGTTTCAACGGGTTTTAAAATTTATCAGAATTCCAATCTTCACTTTTTTTAAACTTTCAAATCAATCAGTTTATTGCACTCCAAAATATACTTTATTTGGAACAAATGAGAGTTTTCCGCCTCTATAACCTCTACACCTTTTTATCACAGAAATATCAACACAGTTGCATACAAGTTTCAACTTTACTTAAAATCACAGAGCTAGAAAGAAGTTGGAAAGAATAAAAAACTTCTTACATTCACACCAATTATCTAAGCCCATTTTAATTTCATTAAGAAACTTTATCATGGAAAACTTGATAACGGATAAATATATACTTAAATACTTTTTGTTTGTAAATACATACTTAATATACATAGTAAACACCCAGACCAAGACAAATAGACATGTTCATGCACACAAATATTTGTCTTGTTCGGGAATCGAACCCGAGACCACCGGCGCAGAAGGTGGGTAGCCTACCCCTGCGCCAAATCGGTCGTCATGTCATTCATTTTGTACAAAAATTATTTTTCTAAAAAACTAAAACCGCCTTCAAAAAAACCACATCAAAAAAGTAAGAAATAATTCCTCACCAAATAAATAACGTAAGTACTTTGAAGTCGGGCGTGAAACATGTACAATTTTTTGTTGTTTTTGTTAAAACCCGCCCGACTTCAAAGTACTTACGTTATTTATTTGGTGAGGAATTATTTCTTACTTTTTTGATGTGGTTTTTTTGAAGGCGGTTTTAGTTTTTTAGAAAAATAATTTTTATTTCACTCTTTTTAGTGCATCGTGCAGACAATTTACGTGTTTTCTGGTAAATAGGTATGTGATCAAACTGAAAACCTCCTTTTTCAAAGTCGGTTAAAATACCTTGAGGTATCCTCTTTTTAACAAAACAAGAATCATCTAAATCGGTTTATAAACAAAGGAGTTATGCCTAAAGATACGTATTAAATTCACAGAAAGTGGTAACGAAAACGACAGTATTTTCAAGATTTCCTGAAAACTACTGAACCGATTTCAAAATTTCAAAAAATGGGACCAACTTGGAAACCAACCTGATGTAATAACGTTTGAACCATTTCAATCGGTTCAGCCGTCTTCGAGTAATCGGTGGACATACACAAAAAAAAAAAAACATACATACAGACGAATAGAGAACCTCCTCCTTTTTGATTTAGAAGTCGGTTAAAAATGAGAGGCAATAACAACTTATTCTACCCTTGCCCCGCCTACTTATTTGTTAAGTGTTACATTACATTACGTCAGCTGTATTTGGTCGACAATATTTTTTACGAAAATTTATAGTCATTGTTTATGATAGGTCGAGCAATATTTACCAATAGGTATTGCTTCCAGGTTGTACGATGATGCGCAAGTGCCACCTGAACACTTGCCCCGTGGGCATCGCCACGCAAGACCCCGTGTTACGCAAGAAGTTCGCCGGCAAACCTGAACACGTCATCAACTATCTGTTCATGCTCGCTGAGGAGGTAAGTCATTTGCTGAAAGAACATATATTTAACAATATACGGAACTATAAACTGCGTATAACAGTATGTCGTTAAAAACCTTTCATATTATTGGATGACATTTTCCACATTTCCAATTCTTGCTAGCAACAGTATAGTTTGTGTACATTGTGATGCTGCTGTTAATATTGTATGATTTGATGATCATTTGATTTGTGCCAGTGTTTAATTAAGCTAGTCTTGTTAAACTTATTTATTATTGAACAACAAGGCATTTGTGTATTTGTAGTAATGGTTATTTTAAAATGCAAGTCAAAATTAAAAAAATATTTGTTCACTTTAGGTTGTGATTACAACACTTATGAACGTCAAAGAAGCTACGCCTTACTAAGCCTTAATATCTCTGTTTATTTATTATTTTAATCTCTTTCAATCTAATAACGACAGTGACAAATGACTCTACCACCCTTTCTTTCAGCAACATTCCTCCTTTTTGTTTCTGCGTAGTTTTTCGCTCTATGTGGTCATCCAAATCAAAAGGGACCTTGTTCCGCTCGGCGCTTACGCCTTTATTGATGTTGTTCGAATACAAAACAACGACAATAAAGACTTATGTGCCGGCCGCAATAAGGTCCCTTTTGATTTGGACGACCACCTATGCTAAAATCCCATTGTAAAATTGTCTTACCAGGTCCGCCAACACATGGCTGAAGTGGGCGTGCGTCGTTTCCAAGAGCTGATCGGTCGCACGGACCTGCTGAAAGTGCGCGAGAACAACGACAACCCTAAAGCGCGGCTGCTCAACCTGTCGCTGATCCTCAAGCACGCGCTGCACATGCGGCCCGGCGTCAACATACACGGCGGCTCCAAGGCGCAGGTATAAATCAAAAACAAAATCAGATAAAACGACGAATGTGGGAAGATCAAGTAATCGACTGGGAAAGAGCGACTTTGAAACTTTGAATTTTCGTAAATCCGATTGCTAGCTATACTCCCCTTTGGTTTGATCCCACATAATGGGATGACTTTACTATCACCAACGTTTTAACCTCTTAATAACGCTGCGTCCGCTCACACTTGTGTTTTTGATACGACTACTAAACGTGAGCGAGTGTACAAAAATGGCGTTGACAGCTCTGTTCGCCGTGAGCTCGCTGCGCACTTGCCCCGCTTTCCACTCGCTCGCAACTCGCTAATATGATAAGTCCCTTACTGACGTGTACTCAATTTTGATTCGCACACATAATGCGTTCACATTAAATAGTCTGTCAACTGTTAAAATTTTAATATCTATTAATTATACTTGTTGAATATAAAGCTACAATATTGTGACATAGTTAAATATCACCTGTACAATTTATTAAAATCGCCCATTTCAACAGGACTTCCAACTGGAAAAGCGCTTGGACAATCAGTTGATTGAACAGTTCGCGGGCGTGCTGAGCGGCAAAGACACGCATGCTGAAGCACGCATGCGTATTACTAATGAAGACAGGGCTTTCACCTCCACTCTGTCCTACCACATCGCCCTGTGAGTATAAAACCTACATTAGTAAAACTTTCCGTCCTAAAAATGTTCCGCAGTTCACTTTTTAAAAACATTATTAACTAAGCCACTCGAAAAATATATATGTACTTTACCACTTTCACTTGTCGACACTCCCGACAATTTACTATTCAACTTATAAGAAACCCACCTGTATAGTGTACGAGTGTCGACCCACACGAACCAAAACCACACCAGTAGCGTTACCATGAGTTGCTGTCGAAAAGTCACATTCGTTTACTACAGTCGCTATCGCTTAATCACGTATCGAATAGTTTTCAATATTAGTCGTACCATGAGTCGAGTGGACTCGCTAGCGACAACTCGTTTCTCGATAGCGGTTTTGAGTCGTTATGTTGGCACACAAAACTATCATGACTAACTTCACACATATTATGCTGCTTCTTTCTAGCGCACTAATAAAGACAGAGTAAGGTAGATAACAGAAAACGTATCGGTAACCCTGCCAATTGCAAGCGTCACCTAGCAGCGCTTCTACGTTAAGTTTAAGTGTTTTTTAAATTGGTCGTTTTGCTCATCATTCATACTGTCAAACTTGTTTTGTTCCCAAACATTTTGATTTTCTTTTCTTCGTTCATATCATTAGAAAGTAATTAAAATGACGCGCTGTATTGTACCAAAATGCTGTGAAATTGGTGTATATTGCATCCCAAAAGATAATAAAATTCGTCGCCCATGGTTAAAAGCTATCCGCCGGGCAAATATAACACCAAAAAATTGTTAGAAGTAATGTCGAAAACATTTTGTTGATTGTGTGATTATCTGAAAAAGGCAGTAAATACACAGGTAAGCAGTTCCTCAATAAATTTATTTTATATCTGTGGTCAAAAATGGTTCATACGCACATTAAAAAGAAACATCAATAGTAATGTTGGCCTACTAGTTTACTTGGTAAAGTATTGTAATAACATTCTTGTTTGTTCCAGGAGTTGAAAATCAGCATAGATGCCTCAAAAAAGGTGCTGTACCTACAATGTTTCCATGGAACATGCAACCAGTTTCAGAGGAGGCAAAAGCAAGAAAAGTTAGATTAGAAGCTTGTAACCTCAAGAAGAAAAACAACTTTTTGAAAGGCCATCAGACATAGTGTCACTTGAAATAGTGTTAGCAGTGTGGACCTCGACTTTGATTCATGTATCTCAAGAGAATGTGATCGATCGAGTGCAATACAAATAACTCCAAGGCTTGAACCTTTTCAAGAATGTAAAACTTGTGGCACTCAAACTTCCAATGTATTAAGATTATTCTCAACTGAACTATTACTTGCAGATGATGAGACAGTTCAATATTTTACAGTGTTAGAAAAAGCTGCTAAATTGTCGTTAATTTTAAGTACAGTTTTTGGTGAATAATATAGAATATCGTTGGAGTAGTGATCGGCTTATATCAGTAGAAGATCCATTTCTACTCCTAGTTTACGACCCTAGTTTTATCACTTATTTATACTACATATAATCATTACATAAAGGCTCTCATGGTGATAATTTCCTTTTACAGGCCGGCTGGTAGAAATTTTAATTTGAAATAAGCCGTGCCCCTGTACTTTTTCTATTTTTTCTTTTCTATTTTGCTTTTATGTTTGTGTGTACTAAATATGTAAATATTTGGTTGGGTAAATGGGTAAATGATAACCCGCCTCCCCCCCTGATTTTTCAGTTTTTAGGGGACTTGGGGAACTGGGTGAAATGGTCCCGACCTAGGTGACTGATCACCCGTCCGGCTTCGCTGGCGTCCCCCCTATAAATAATAATAATAATAAATATGTAAATAAATAAATAAAGCAGCTCTTTAGCTGTTGTTAATTAAACTAAGAAGAAACACTATAGATTTCGAACTAGACAAAATATTTGTTGTAAGTAAGACTGAAGTGTTGAATATTATAGTTGCATAGATATTTTTTTTATGCGACATTTAGAGCTTGTTCGACATTTGGCCTAGCCAAAGTTTAGTAAATTTTATATGCTAGACAGTTTAAAAAAATATTATCCCTCTACAAGAGCCATTATAGATGAGACTGCAATAAGCATACAGAAGCCAAGTTAGCCGAGCAACCAAAAAGTTTTATTTAGAACATACAAACATAAGAACACTCAAATTTGAGGTTGGCGCTTCACCAGGAGGTTTAATTACTTATTTTTCTAGTGGCTATGCGGGTTCAGTTAGCAACAGACGAATAGTGGAACGTAGCCGTAAAGGAATTGGAATAAATATTCCAATTCCTTCTGGCCAATTAAAATTGGACCAAAAATTGGCTAGTGTTTAATATAGACCAAAGGGTGGGTCCATATTGAAAGACATTAGGACTAACAAAAACTTGAAAAAAGTGAATTGAACCACTTTTAGGTCCCACTAGCATCAAACATTTTCTCCTTGTACTATGTTTTGTAATTTTAGAGTAAGAATTGTAAATAAAAATAAATAATACCGGTCTTACTAATAAAAAAACGTTAATCACTGGTTAACCGCGTGTATAGTTACACATTGTGTAAAGGTCGTATAAGACTTACGCACCGTTTTGACTAATAGACGTTGTATAAAGGTTGTGTAACTATACCCTTCGTACACAAAAGGTTTTTTTTATTCACTGGCAACATCAAGAAAGAGACGTTCTAAAACTTTGTTCAATAAATTTGTATTGCTCATTAGTTAATGAAATATTTGAATGAAAGTATGTTATTTCATGACTTAGAGAACAAAAATGGTTTGAAACTAATAATTATATATGTTTCAGTCTACTTTTTAATTTTATATTGCATACAATTGATGAATCGGGACATTTTTGCTAGCTATGTTTTTTTGCTAAATTTTGAACGCAGTTTGTTTGACAGCCGGTACCGTGCCGCGTCGTCAACAATACACAAGGGATGCGTCACCATACTACTTGCATATTCATTGAGTAAAATCCTCTACGATTAACGTAATACTGTCCAAAATCACCTCCAACTTTTTTTATGTTCGTGCAATCGATTGCACCAATAACATTCCTGAAGCCACATATCTGGCGAAGGCCAGAAATAACTTCTTGTTCTGCCATACTAGAGGGCATGTAAATAAAATTTGTAGCCTTGCTAGCTAAAGCTTTTGCAAAGTTATAGATTGCATGCCATGAGTTCCGCAGCATCATCTTGTACTTCGTGGCGAGCCCAGGTTCTCAGTGCAGTGAGCACCTGCAACTCAGGTGAAATCCCACATCCTCTTGCGTCTTTATTGATATCTTTTTTAATCAAATATCTAATATTTCTAGCATACACCTTTGTAAATCTATATTTACATCTAAATTCACTGTCTGTAAGCGAAAAAGGATCTGCGCGTTCTTTACAAACTTTTTCTAGGGGCATTCTCTTTTTCTTCGTCTAATTGGTTAAACAAATTGAAGTAAGTAAGTAATTTAAATACTCCATATTAAGAACTAAAATATCTCAGTAAAACAAAACGGAACCAACAATACGACAACACTTGAAGAACAAACACAACTGAGATTAAAAAATCTGCCGCCATCTGGCTCTTAAACATCCTTTAAACAAGGGTCTTGGCTCGTTTAAACCTTGTGTAACTTTCCTACCGCAATAAAACACGTGTACACAGGCTTTGTGTCAAAATATTTTTTATTGGTAGCGATTGTCTTACAACAGATGTGTATACTCTGTATAACATTTTATTAGTAAGGCTGTAAAATTAAATATTGTTTTATTTTGTTAAATCTTCATAATTATTATATACATCTTTTCCAAGCAAGGGAACAAGCTAGGCTGGCACCAGTGGCACCATGCCATCTGAGATAAGCTTATTTCATAACTTATCCATTCCATAACTAAGTACAGTTGTACGATCCAATTTATTATTATAAATGCGAAAGTTTGTGAGTATGGATGGATGTTATTTATTCTTTCACACGAAAACTACTGAACGGATCTGGATGAAATTTGCAAAAAAGATAGATTATAGGCTCGAATAACTCATATGATACTTTTATAACGATATTCCCGCGGGAACGGGAACCACGCGGGTGAAACCGCGGGCGGCCGCTAGTTATTCATAAAAGGATTCTGTTCTGTTTGTCCGAAGAATTACAAAATGCCAACCAGCCAATCGCAATATTTGAACAAATATTCAAAAGCTTCCTTATTGAGTCGAGTCTATTATTTTCATTGATTTGCAAAGTGCATCAGCTCCAAGTCTCTTTCGCAATCATGTTCGCTTGGAAATCTCTTCTTGATCGCGTCGTTCGTCTTCATATGCAACCGACGCTAACATATTCTATGCTAAATAATTCCTACCGGACATCATTGACACGATATAGTGCAGAAATTAATTGTAAATGAAATAATAATTTTGACTAACTACGCATTCACGCTTCATTATGCTAGTGAGCTACTTTACTACTGTCGAAATGGTATTTCTCGACGGCATCCGTCAAATTTGTAACTCATGGTGCCGATTTCTATAGAAACTGCGAAAAACGTTAGTCGTTAGCGAAAACATTTCGATAGGTATTTTACTAAGTGAACTCATGTTACCGATTTTAGTTCTGCAAGTGACCGCTAGAGGCGCTGTGCAATTTTACATACAAACTTTTTACGTCGTCGCTAGCGAGTAGGATCGATGTAAACTCATGGTAACGGTACAGATCGCAGCGACAAAATGTGGTCACGTGTGAGTGAATAGTGTCGATGCAGCTTTTTGCATTTGCTTGTGGTTGTGCGACAAAATGTGGTTGTGCGACAAAATGTCGTTGTCGCTAGTAGTTGTGATGTGGTTATGTCGTATGCGATGTGGCCGGCCGCTAGTTCGTAGCGTCGTCGCTGGTGGTTGCGTTGTGGTTGGTATTATCACGCGGTCGATAATGACGACAAAATGTGTTACGTGTGAATTGTACTATTCATTTGCAATACAAAATGCGTCCCGCCCACGTGTTGTGGTTGTGGTTCGTGTGGGTTGAGCCTTATAGCAGCAAAACCTTCGCCTTTCGATCTTGATGCACTAGGGGCCTTTTACAATTTCTTAATATAGTTTCGTATTACAACAAAATCCACTCTTGCAATAGAAAAAGACACACCGTGCATTTAGTACACGAGAGTTTCATTACACTTCATCAAAGCTAGGTGTAACATAATTATACTCGTGTCGTATATTTCATGTATTATAAAACCTTCACAGGAAATACGGCGACAAAGGCTTGCCAGATGGCACCACCATCGATATATTCCTGACCGGCTCCGCTGGGCAGAGTTTCTGCGCGTTCTTGTCCAAGGGAATCACTGTCACCCTGGAAGGAGACTCCAACGATTATGTCGGTCAGTGCAAGTCATATCTTTATTTTACAGATTCAATTACAATATGCTGTGTTCAAAACTCGTTAGTGATATACTCGTGAATATTCTTATACCTACATTATTTAAGATAGTTAACGTTATAGGAAAAATGTGATAGTAAAAAACCACGAGCCCTATAAGTAGCTTTCAGGCGGGATAGTTAACGTTTACAGTAATCAAACTACTTAAAAATATCTTGATTAGGCTTTTTGCGTTATCTTTTCTGAACGGAACTGCGCTATTGTGAAGCTGTGAATTGATAAGCCAGTCAATCAAAAGTCTGTTAGTTTTTTTTTAAAGCTGCATCTATAAAAATAGCTTAGATAGAAGTATTAAATGGGCGTAGAAACCCCCTTTGCTGAATACACCAAAGGGTCAAACATGTCCCCTTTGTACGATGTTGAATTTCTTCACGACTGTCATGGCAACAAAAAAACCTTGACGAGTTTCTTACCGGTTCTTCTCCAAGTTCTCCCGCCGTAGGGTTTGCGGTACGATGGCGTAGCTTCTTTGACGTTCACAAGTGCTGTATCAGCCTAGACTGATAAAAGTTGATTATTTTCATTCTGTACTAAATACGTAACATGTTACTTGTAATCTCTTTCTTGTCTTCTGTAACTGCTATAATGTTGCTGTAAAACGACAATAGTATATTATGATACAAGTGAGCTTAGGTTGCTCATTATACACGAGGCTGTGGGTTGCAGCCCGAGCCGCAGGCGAGGGCGTAAATCAGCCGAGTGTCTAGTGAGTAAGTTGCTCACGAGTTTCATACGCACTTTTTCAACACACTTGCGAGGAAAAACAAACATTTATTGCATACATAATGTATTAACCTAATATTAACTAAGGGAAAAAGCGCGCAAGTTTTTTTTTTTGCACGCGCCAAATGTGAGGTGATTGATTACATACAGCCATACAGCCTACTTCAAAATAATTAAGTATAATAATAGTGATAAAATGCAAATGTTTTATAACAATATATTGTGAATTATAAATAATTTGATAATAATATACTTAATTATGTTTTTTGTCTTAATTAGGGACACATTTATTAATTCTAAAAACGTAAATGGATTTTCAGCCGTATAAAACCTCTTTGTTGTTACAAAAAAATAACTGTATCTATTACCCGCTGCAATTGAAAATGCTCTGTTGACTCGCATATAACTTGCAGTTAGGTACTAACTTAACTTTGTAGGGATACTGTATTACCCGGTTAAATTGAAAAGTCTCTGTTTACTCGCATATAATTTGCAGTTAGGTACTTACTTAACTTTGTAGGGATAATTCTATTACGCAACTAGTACTGTAATATTATTATGCACGCGTGGGTTATAGTTCGGTTTATGGCCCTAAGATCGATGTAATAAGGCTCACTTTATGAGCAAGTGTGTTGAAAATTGATAATATTATCTACGCCATTATAACTACAATCCTTCTTCCTTTATTTCTTGTTAGGTAAGGGTCTGTCGGGCGGTCGGGTGATAATCTACCCGCCCAAGAACTCTCCGTTCGAGTCGCACTTGAACGTCATCGTCGGCAACGTGTGCCTGTACGGAGCTACGTCGGGACGGGCTTACTTCAGGTATATTTACAACGATCCTACTAATACTATAACTGAAAGTTTGTGAGTATGGATGTATGGATGTTTTTTACTCTTTCACGCAAAAACTACTAATCGGATTTGGTTAGAATTGGCATTGGCACACAGATAGTAGATAGTCTGAATTAAAACATAGGATACTTTTTATCCCGATATTCCCACAGGAACGGGAACTACGTGGGCGAAAGCGCGGGAGGCCGCTATTGTATAATAATTTGTTAAAGTGTTATTGGGACATGTGTTTATTATACTTCTTCTGTAATTGAAATAGTAAATTGCAGTATGGATGTTTGACAAATACTGAAGATTGTATTTGCCATTTTTAAATTGCGAGAGATTGTTTGTTTAAATGATAAAGAATTTTCGATGCCACTAGACTATGGCATTATAACCTCGCGTATTTGACTAAAGAGCAGGTCACAAAGCGTGTATGTTACAGCTTACAGCCCGTTATAAACATTTTGGCGTGTCGGAGCATCGCGCGTGACAATACACATATTAAAATCATTTGCATTAATTTAAAAAAAATCTGTCCGGAGCCCTATTGACGTTTTGTTATTTTAGGCGTATAGCCCCGCATATAATTAACGTTTTGTTGTTTCAGGGGAATAGCATCGGAACGTTTCTGCGTCCGCAACTCCGGCTGCATCGCGGTGGTGGAGGGCGTGGGCGACCACGGCTGCGAGTACATGACGGCGGGCCGCGTGCTGGTGCTCGGGCTCACCGGCCGGAACTTCGCGGCGGGCATGAGCGGTCAGTCCACGTGATATACATGTTCATACTTATGTGAATAGCGTCGGAATGTTTCTGCGTGGTGGAGCGCGTGGGCGACCACGGCTGCGAGTACATGACGGCGGGCCGCGTGCTGGTGCTCGGGCTCACCGGCCGGAACTTCGCGGCGGGCATGAGCGGTCAGTCCACGTGATATACATGTTCATACTTATGTGAATAGCGTCGGAATGTTTCTGCGTGGTGGAGCGCGTGGGCGACCACGGCTGCGAGTACATGACGGCGGGCCGCGTGCTGGTGCTCGGGCTCACCGGCCGGAACTTCGCGGCGGGCATGAGCGGTCAGTCCACGTGATATACATGTTCATACTTATGTGAATAGCGTCGGAATGTTTCTGCGTGGTGGAGCGCGTGGGCGACCACGGCTGCGAGTACATGACGGCGGGCCGCGTGCTGGTGCTCGGGCTCACCGGCCGGAACTTCGCGGCGGGCATGAGCGGTCAGTCCACGTGATATACATGTTCATACTTATGTGAATAGCGTCGGAATGTTTCTGCGTGGTGGAGCGCGTGGGCGACCACGGCTGCGAGTACATGACGGCGGGCCGCGTGCTGGTGCTCGGGCTCACCGGCCGGAACTTCGCGGCGGGCATGAGCGGTCAGTCCACGTGATATACATGTTCATACTTATGTGAATAGCGTCGGAATGTTTCTGCGTGGTGGAGCGCGTGGGCGACCACGGCTGCGAGTACATGACGGCGGGCCGCGTGCTGGTGCTCGGGCTCACCGGCCGGAACTTCGCGGCGGGCATGAGCGGTCAGTCCACGTGATATACATGTTCATACTTATGTGAATAGCGTCGGAATGTTTCTGCGTGGTGGAGCGCGTGGGCGACCACGGCTGCGAGTACATGACGGCGGGCCGCGTGCTGGTGCTCGGGCTCACCGGCCGGAACTTCGCGGCGGGCATGAGCGGTCAGTCCACGTGATATACATGTTCATACTTATGTGAATAGCGTCGGAATGTTTCTGCGTGGTGGAGCGCGTGGGCGACCACGGCTGCGAGTACATGACGGCGGGCCGCGTGCTGGTGCTCGGGCTCACCGGCCGGAACTTCGCGGCGGGCATGAGCGGTCAGTCCACGTGATATACATGTTCATACTTATGTGAATAGCGTCGGAATGTTTCTGCGTGGTGGAGCGCGTGGGCGACCACGGCTGCGAGTACATGACGGCGGGCCGCGTGCTGGTGCTCGGGCTCACCGGCCGGAACTTCGCCGCGGGCATGAGCGGTCAGTCCACGTGATATACATGTTCATACTTATGTGAATAGCGTCGGAATGTTTCTGCGTGGTGGAGCGCGTGGGCGACCACGGCTGCGAGTACATGACGGCGGGCCGCGTGCTGGTGCTCGGGCTCACCGGCCGGAACTTCGCCGCGGGCATGAGCGGTCAGTCCACGTGATATACATGTTCATACTTATGTGAATAGCGTCGGAATGTTTCTGCGTGGTGGAGCGCGTGGGCGACCACGGCTGCGAGTACATGACGGCGGGCCGCGTGCTGGTGCTCGGGCTCACCGGACGGAACTTCGCCGCGGGCATGAGCGGTCAGTTCACATGATAATGATAATATAATATATTTTCATATCTATATATATATATATATATAAATGAATCCCTATTTCCCTTGGTCACGCCAAAGACGATGGACAACGACTTGATCACGACCGATTTGGCTAATTTTGGTCTTGAAATGTTCGTGGAAGTCCAAGAAAGGTTTAAACGGTGAGAAAATAGGGGCAACCCTCCTTACTTAAGTAGGGGTTAGGTAGGGGTAGAGTAGGGTTGGGGTGGGGTAGGGTAAGGGTAGAGTAAAGGTAGGGTAGGAGTAGAGTACGGGTAGGGTAGGCTAGAGGTAGATTAGGGTTGGGGTTGGATAGGAGTAGGGCAGGGGTAGGGTAGGGGTATGTTAGGGATAGAGTAGTGTATGGTAGGGCTAGAGTGGCGTAGGCGGTAGGGCCACGGGAACGAAATCGCGCCGGGTCAGCTAGTATTATATGAAAATCAATAAACCAACCAAAACCAATTTTTTAAGAGTTTCTTTTTCTATGAATGTATCAAACAGCTCGCTCGCTCGCACGATTTAGGGTTACGACTTGCACGTTTTGTGAAGTCGTGATGAGTTCGCCCTGGTAGGTGAGATAGGAATTAAGTGCATACCTACATCAAAGACATACATACCTACATAACGCATTTATCCCTTACAGGGTAGGCAGAAGTCATATTTGCCAAAAAAGTAAGCGTTGCGCGTGAAGCACGTATTATCCGAGCGGTGCGCGGCAACCAACCTACTGACCCAATTATGGGAAGCGACCTTGACTTGCAGCGTCGTAACTTTACAAATATCACTCAAAAAGATCACTAGAGACTAGAGTCGACACTACACTGTTGAGCTAGAGGCTAGTTGCGGATTGCAGTTGAAAAAGCGACGGTAGAGTCAATTAATACTTGTAGATAGATAAAACTGTTTAAAACTACAAAGTCACTTATTCAAAAATTTTAAAAATTCAGAAGTCAGAGTCACTTATTCCTTCATAAAGCAACTATTAACATTATTATTTCTGTCCAACAGGTGGAATTGCGTACGTTTACGACATCGATGGCTCGTTCAAGGGCAAGTGCAACCAGGAAATGGTAGAACTTCTGCCGCTGGAGATACAGGAAGACTTGGACGATGTTAAAGTATTGCTGCAAGAATTCGTGCAGTTCACTGGGTTAGTTGCTTTAATTAAAGCAAAGTAATTATTTATTTTGAAGGGTTCCCTTTGTTCCTCTTGCTACGATCATATCTCATTGCTTTAATAATGTCTTATCGATTACACCTTACTTTGTTATTCTTCCTCCAACTTCAACATAGCCAAGCTGCTTTCCTTGATCCATTTCTACCATCCTGATTGAAAAATTAATAAAATGAAATGTAAATAATTAATTCAATTATTACTAAAACTTAAATACTAAGTGAATACGATTGTGTGTTTAAACAGATCTGTGATTGCCCAAGAGCTCCTCACCACATGGCCAGAACCGGCCAAGAAGTTCGTAAAGGTGTTCCCCTACGAATACCAGCGGGCCTTAAAGAAGCTGGCCTTAAAGCAGTCCCCGCCCAAGATTGAGGCCAACGGGCAGGATGTGGCCGACATCGAAGAGGCCGTCAGAGATGTCGAGATGGACAAGAAGAACTTGGAGAAAATACTGGATAAGACTAGGTATGTATGTTATTTACTTTTGATGAGCCGGATGCAAACCACCAACAAAATCTTTGATCGCGATCACGCTATTCGCGATGCAGGATTGTGGACCATGTATCGGGAAAAAAATTTGTTATTTACTAACAATAATGACGAATATCAGCGGGCCTTTAAGAAGCTCGCCTTGGGCCTGGAGAAAATAGTGGTTAAGACTATGTACTTTGCGAATACATAAAGTACGCGTAGCTATGTTTTGGTGTGGTCATATTTTATGGAAAAACATAAATTTTAATGCATTGCCTTTTTTCATCTTTGTGTTGAAGATTTGCCATGTTTTTGACGATAAAGCTTATCGCATATTTATAAACGACTGTAATCAATCACATTAGATAAAAATATGTATGTATGTACTTGTTTATGGATATAATTTCTATCCTCTGATTCGAGAATCGTCGGAAACGCTCCCGACAGCGGAATGTATGCACTGTCTCTGTCACTCACTATAGAATAGATAAAGCACAGAATTCGAATCCGATTCCGTTGAGGGGGCTGATCATATTGAACATTTGCCAAACAGGGGCTTCATCAAATACCCTCGCGAGACGTCGCTGTACCGGCCCGCCGAGAAGCGAATGCGCGACTGGGACGAGATATACAACCCGTCGCACGTCCGCCGCGGGCTGCGCGTGCAGGCCGCTCGCTGTATGGACTGCGGGGTGCCGTTCTGTCAGAGCCAACATGGCTGCCCGCTGGGGAACATCATACCCAAGTGGAACGATCTCATCTACCGAGCGGACTGGAAGCAGGCCTTATACCATCTACTGCAGACTAACAACTTCCCAGGTGATTATGAAGTTTAATCTTTATTGACCGAATACTCGAAAGCTACTCAAGTTTCGGAGCGTCCTTAATATAACGTCATCTCTGTCATACCTTTGACATTTAACGCGACAACATGATGTTTAAGACGCTCTTAAAATTGAGTAGCGTCCGGAGATTTGGATGGATATGTCTTGACAACAGTTTGCACGTGCGTAAACCTGCGTGTTCGAGTCTTGTTGTATGGACTGCGGGGTGAAGTTCTGCCAGAGCCAGCGTGGCTGCCCGCTTGGGAATATCATACCCAAGTGGAACGATCTCATCTACAGAGCTGACTGGCGACAGGCCCTTTACCACCTGTTGCAGACTAACAACTTCCCAGCCTGCCTAGCATTACCATCATTATTTCATGCGATATGATATAGCACGTCACGCTGTCTTGCTTACACCTTAGCGGGGTAAGTAAGACAGCATGACGTGTTATATCATATCGCGTGATAAAAGCCGCTCATGCTCGGCCGGCTGGTGATGAAAATAGTCTCTTCTCTATTGGCTGTATCTCATTACAATACCATGGCAGCAATGCCAGCAACATATCCGTATCTGTGGCATTACTTCGCGTCCGTAATCGCAAAGCCGCCGTCGCCAAGTGCAAAATTCAAAAATTCAAAAAAAAAAAAAAAAAAACAAAATTCAATATCGTTTATTCAATTTAGGTTTGTTTAACAACACTTATGAACGTCAATGAAGCTACGCCATCGGTTCGCAAATCCTACGGCAGGAGACCTTGTAGCGAGAAGAACCGGCAAGAAACTCGCCAAGGGCTATTTTTTTCTCCCTGTTTTAACTTATACAGAGTCGTCAAATTTGAAAAGTGACCTTCACATAATAGTAAGGTTACTTTCCATCACAATACAGAATGCCGCTTAAATTAAGTACAATTTTGCTTATTACCTAAAACAGTAAACAATTTTCAACTAAACAAGGAATCAAATAGTTTAATGGACACACTAATCTTAATCTTATTCACATTGTATTATTATACGATAGGATTAATGAAAAGGAAACTGCAAGCTGCGCTGTATATTCAAATTTATAAGTATTAACAAATAAAAGGAATTTTTGAATAAATAAAACAATTATTAGAAAAATTGCTGTTACTGTAAGACACGGATACCAAAATTACTATGAGACACACCAGCTCGCTCATAAATCAATATAATACTATTATTAACCATATCCCGAACACCTTTAACACAAGTAGACATGAGCAGACCCACCCCACTGGCAGCACCCGTTCACGAGCATGACGCATGAGCCAGCCATCGCTTCGCTCAACCATATTTTAGGGAACGTAACGACCCGACTCACACGACACCACCGCAGGAATGTTTAACGAGAGCATGACATACTTAAGCTACCCGTGTTAAATGCCGAATTAAAAAAAAAAACAAATGCTAAATACTAGAATGTAACACAATACAATAAAAAAAATTAAATTAAATTATGACCAAGCCGTTTTGTCCTTTAAGTAATCGTTAACAGTATAATATCCTTTTTTAACGAGGCCATTTTTTATGTGCATCTTAAACTTTTCAATAGGCAAGTCCAATAGACCATCTGGAATTTTGTTGTAAAAGCGTATCCCAAGACCCAGGAAAGATCCATGAACCTTCTCTAGCCTGTACCGAGGCATTACAAGTTTATTTTTATTTCTAGTATTTCGGTTGTGCAAATCACTATGTTTGATATATTCATTTATATTGCAACGAACGAAAACTATGCAATTAAATATAAATTGGGATGCAGCTGTTAATATACCAATCTCTTTGAATTTGTCCCTGAGAGATGTCCTGGAGCCTAGCTGATAAATCGCCCTTATAGCTCGTTTTTGTAAAATAAATATAGTCTGTATATCAGCTGCTGTCCACCATAACAGAATACCATAAGACATGATACTATGAAAATAACTGAAATACACAATCCTAGCCGTTTCGACATCTGTTAACTGTCTCACTTTCCTAATAGCATATGCAGCTGAACTAAGTTTGCCAGCAAGCGTCGTGATATGTTTGGTCCATTGAAGTTTCCCGTCAAGAGTTACACCCAAGAAAACGGTTGAATCTACTAAATCCAATTTTTCATCATTAATTTTAATATTAATAGGTTGATCACGTACATTTGGCAAGGCAAACTGGACACACTTTGTTTTCTTTGCATTAAGCTTTAGATTATTTACATTAAACCAAGTAAGAATTTGTGAGAGTGCTTCATTTACATCGTCAAACTGAGTTTTATTCCTGTCGATATTAAAAATCAAGGAGGTATCATCCGCAAACAAGACAATCTCACAAAATCTTTCTGCAAAGAACGGTAAATCATTTATATAAACCAAAAAGAGGAAAGGCCCTAAAATTGAACCTTGAGGTACGCCCATCTTAACATGACAGCCGGATGATTTTTCGCCATTAATGTCAACGGCCTGAGTCCTGGAACTGAGATACGACAATAACAAATTTTGAGCATTATTCTTCACACCATAGTGATTTAGCTTCAACAGCAGCGTCCGATGCTCCACGCAATCGAAAGCCTTAGACAAGTCGCAGAAAATGCCAAGAGCATTCCGCGACCCCTCCCAGGCCTTAAATATATGTCTTAAAAGCGCAACCCCAGCAGCAGTTGTAGATCGACCCTTTGAAAAACCAAACTGTTTACTATGTAAAAGATGATTTAAATTAAAATACGTTAATAACTGTTCCAGTATTATTTTCTCAAATATCTTACTTAAGGCGGGCAGTATTGATATTGGTCTATAATTACTTGGGTCTTCTTTGTCTCCTGATTTGAATAAAGGAATAACTTTACTGAATTTCATAAGATCAGGAAAAACTCCTTGCTCAATACACAAATTAAAAATGTCAGCAAGATAGGGAGCAATTGGGTAAACAATACTTTTGATAATATTTACAGATATACCCCATAGATCAGTTGTGTTTTTCATTTTAAGTGACTTAAAAGCTTTTATAATATCTACAGCTTCAATACTTTTAAAATGAAACAAAGACCCGCATTCAGTTACGTTGTTTCTAAGCATGGAGGCAGCAGCCGCTGGTGAAGAATCAAAATCTGATGTCGTTTTCAACGGAATATTTACAAAATAATTATCGAATATATTTGCAATTTCTTTATCCGACTTAACTAATGTATTGTTTATGTTAAGCGCCAAACTATTTTCACGGGGTTTATATTTACCCGTTTCACGATTTATAACATCCCAGGTGGTTTTAATTTTATTATTAGACTGTTTAATTTTTAATTTTATAAAGTTAGATTTGGCTAGAGCACATACTTTTTTGAAAGTCTTGGAATACTTTTTAACATGTTCTAAGAAATCTGTACAGTGGTTACTTTCTCTCAATTTATAAAGTTCATAAAGTTTATTTCTACTTTTATAAATTCCTGGCGTAGCCCAATCACAGAACTTTAACTTTTGTGTACATTTTATAGTTTGAGTTTTGAAACATTTTTGAAACTCATTATTGATCAATTGAGAGAGGTTACCGTACAAGACATCAGGATTGTCATGCTTATAGGGCATTACTAAAATGTTATCTTCAATACTATGTTTAAAATTGTCCAGTCGCTTTTTTGTTATTGGCCTACATACTATAGTCTTAGCTTCATCCACAATGTTTAACTCATATGACACTCTCAATCCGTAATGGTCAGATGTGATATTACTAAAAACCATCTTGCTCACCGGGTCACATTCCATAAAAACATTGTCTAAGCAAGTGGCAGAGTGGCTAGTTACCCTAGTGGGTTCAAAAAACTGATTTATTAAATTAAATGACTTGAACAAAGTCAGTAAACGAGTGGTTAGCGAAGAACTTTCCAGAATATCAATATTAAAGTCGCCACAGACTAATAAAGACTTATTTTTTAATTTTAACTTTTTAAGTACATTCTCCATTACTGATTCAAAGATGTCAAAGTTACCCGTAGGAGGTCGGTATACACATACTATCACCAAACTATTTAATTCTATGCAAGACAGTTCAACATGGCGTTCTCTAGTAAAGTTTACAATATCTTTTCTTTCCTTAATCTGAATATTACTATTTCTATTTACTAAAATTAGAGATCCGCCACGAGTTGTTGTTTTCCTGCCAAATGAACTAGATAGTTGAAAATTATTTACATTCAAAGACGTATCGTGGTGTTGCAGCCAGTGTTCAGTTAAACAAATTATCTGAATATCATGACATTCAGCAAATAATTCTAATTCCAATTCTTTGCCAGACAGACCTTGCATGTTTTGATGAATTACATTAAGACTAATAGGTCTGGCTGTTGTCTTGCGCCTCAGTTTAAATCTGAGTTTGTCACAGTTTTATTTACATTAATTAGTCTACTATTAGTAGAAGTACTTAAACTAGGTATTGTTAACTTAGTTACATAGTTTGTAACCGAGTCTTGTAAGTTATAAGCTAATAAATTAGCTAATTCTATTCTAATTTTTTTTGACAGATACATAGTATCTGGGGTCAAAATAAAATGTGCGGCATATATGTTAGGGAATCTTGTAATGCTTGGGCCGCACTTGCGTGTATCGTGCCGAAGCTTCGTACGTTTTGACACTAACAAGTTATCGCGATAAAAGCAGTGTTCATATTAGCGGATGTTAGCGGCTTCGACATTTCGCATGAACTATCGTGCAAATAATCCAAGATGGCCGATATCATTTTCAAACCACGTACATACACAGCCACCTGCATGCGTCTGGACTGATCGTAAATAACCGCCGAAATGAACAACGGTATTCTGAGCACGCTGTGCGATATGCTAGCGCGCTAAAACTCTTTGATGTACCGCCACGCGCACACGCACACGCAGCCTGAATGTTCGCGACGCTAGCCGATAGTAGCCAGTCACATCTGCGTGTATCGTGTCACTTCGTGGCGATACACGCAGGTGCGGCCGAAGCATAATACAATTTGAAATGTTTTGATTGGCGACAACTGGCATCCTAATGAATTAAAGCTCTTAAAATGTCGTTATGAGATAGTCTTGCACGTACTCCGCTCGCTGTATGGAATGCGGGTAGCCCTTCTGTCAGAGCCAGCATGGATGTCCGCTGGGAAACATTATACCGATATTGAAAGATCTAATTTACCGAGCGGAATGGCGCCAGGCCTTTTACTATACCAACTACTACAGACCGAACAACCTCTAAGGTAAAAAGGCAAACCTGTTTACCTCGTTGGCGTATATGGATTCGTGTCGACAATTTTAAGCAATTTTAAAAGTCATTATTAATAATATGAGTGTAATTCGGTTACTATTTCCACTCAATCGTTTGCTATCGTATTCTTGTTTGACGTTAGAACCTCGGTAAACTGTATCACCATTTGCTCCGATTTGGTAACAATTTCCCAAATCATCTTTATGTATATTTTCAAATAGGTATCTGCACCTTATAATATTCCAACGTAATGTTCGTTTAACATTGGCAGAGTTCACCGGGCGTGTATGTCCGGCGCCTTGCGAAGGCGCGTGTGTGCTGGGCATCAGCGAGCCCCCCGTCACCATCAAGAACATCGAGTGCGCCATCATCGACCACGCCTTCGAGTCCGGCTGGATACAGCCCGAGGTGAGTGTAACATTGGCAGAGTTCACCGGGCGCGTGCGTGCTGGGCATCAGCGAGCCCCCCGTCACCATCAAGAACATCGAGTGCGCCATCATCGACCACGCCTTCGAGTCCGGCTGGATACAGCCCGAGGTGAGTGTAACATTGGCAGAGTTCACCGGGCGCGTGCGTGCTGGGCATCAGCGAGCCCCCCGTCACCATCAAGAACATCGAGTGCGCCATCATCGACCACGCCTTCGAGTCCGGCTGGATACAGCCCGAGGTGAGTGTAACATTGGCAGAGTTCACCGGGCGCGTGCGTGCTGGGCATCAGCGAGCCCCCCGTCACCATCAAGAACATCGAGTGCGCCATCATCGACCACGCCTTCGAGTCCGGCTGGATACAGCCCGAGGTGAGATTTAATGTAGGGTAACTGATAAACTGCCCTAATTATTGGCAGCGGTCCTATTTTTGGCACCCTTAAGTTTAGCCCGAAAAACCAGGAAAACTAGATTACTCAATTTTTATTTATTTTTATTTTATTTTTCTTTGGTACAGCAACAAAATACAAATCATTAAAGTACTTAGACACTAATCTTACATAAAATTATATGATTGCTAAATTTGCATTTCAATAATAGCTGCGCACAACATTTAAATGGAATTGAATTTAAAATTTAGAAGTTACTTAAAGATATAAAACTTTAGTTAAGAGTTCTAATTTATGTTATCCTTAATAGTTTTAACAAAAGTTCCAGGAGTCTGATGAAACACATCAAGCTCTTTACTTAGGGTATTATATTGCCTGCAAATACGTATCAATGGACTATTCAGAGACACATTGTTTTTCGCCAAAGGCACGGAGAATAAATCTTGTCGGCGGTTAGATTTCAGGGTTGTTTTCAATGGAACATGGCTTAAAATTTCAAGTTCAGTATGCATTTAAATATGAAATAGTATTATCTTTTTTTATTTACTTAGAGATTGTTTTTATTTTATTTTATTTTATTTGTTCGGAAAACCAACAGCAAAATAAACAGAAGAAAAATCTTTCATAAAAATCAGACAGCCAATAATAGGTATTCACATTTAAAACCGAAGGTGTTTAATAATGAAATTTTATTTTAGAATTATTGTGATGTAACTAATATTATCCATTCATTTGACAGATTCCTCCATTCCGTAATGGGAAAACTGTAGCAGTCGTCGGATCTGGACCAGCGGGACTCGCTTGCGCACACCAGTTGAATAAGGTATTTGACACATTTGTATCTTTAATCCTTCATTATATGTATTTGTTTATTTTGCGTTTCCCAATATATAATTGACAATGTTACTTGTTAATTTTGTATTTAAACATTATTTAACAAAAACGACATAGTTTTTTTTTATTTTATGATGGAATTTCTTCGCGATCTAAATTCTTAGGTTTTGCTTAATCCCTTCTGATAAAATTCAGTTAAATTGAAGACGCGGACTTAATAAAACGATAACCTACTTGACTGTGTATTGTCAGATAATCGTGACAGCATACGTACGCTTATGTCATACGTGCAAGTCTACGCCGGCACATCATATGTATGTTTCCTCCTCACATATTAAACTCAACATGTCCTTTTCCCAGGCTGGTTACTCCGTAACAGTATTCGAGCGCAACGACCGCCCCGGCGGTCTGCTGCAGTACGGCATTCCATCCATGAAGCTCAGCAAGGAGGTGGTGGCCAGGCGGATCAAGCTGATGACTGCTGAGGGCATCGCCTTCAAATGCTGCGTCGATGTAGGCAAGGACATCTCTGCGACCGAGCTAGCTAACGAGTGAGTGCCTCTGTAATAATAAGTTGTAGCTGAATGATGAACGGCATCTACCATGAAACTCAGCAAGGAGGTGGTGGCGAGGCGGATCAAGCTGATGACTGCTGAGGGCATCGCCTTCAAATGCTGCGTCGATGTAGGCAAGGACATCTCTGCGACTGAGCTGGCTAACGAGTGAGTGCCTCTGTAATAATATGTTCTAGTAGATGATGAACGGCATTCCATCCATGAAACTCAGCAAGGAGGTGGTGGCGAGGCGGATCAAGCTGATGACTGCCGAGGGCATCGCCTTTAAATGCTGCGTCGATGTAGGCAAGGACATCTCCGCGACTGAGCTGGCTAACGAGTGAGTGCCTCTGTAATTATAAGTTGTAGTTGAATGATGAACGGCATCTACCATGACGCTCAGCAAGGAGGTGGTGGCGAGGCGGATCAAGCTGATGACTGCTGAGGGCATCGCCTTTAAATGCTGCGTCGGAAAGGACATCTCTGCGACTGAGCTGACTAACGAGTGAGTGCCTCTGTAATAATATGTTCTAGTAGATGATGAACGGCATTCCATCCATGAAACTCAGCAAGGAGGTGGTGGCGAGGCGGATCAAGCTGATGACTGCCGAGGGCATCGCCTTTAAATGCTGCGTCGATGTAGGCAAGGACATCTCCGCGACTGAGCTGGCTAACGAGTGAGTGCCTCGGTAATTATAAGTTGTAGTTGAATGATGAACGGCATCTACCATGACGCTCAGCAAGGAGGTGGTGGCGAGGCGGATCAAGCTGATGACTGCTGAGGGCATCGCCTTCAAATGCTGCGTCACAAAGTAACTACGCGGGCGGTCGCCCTAGCAGAGAGTCCGCTTAGAACAAGGTGCCATTTTCGTCACGCACACATAGACGTCACATTTACAGGCAAAATGGGGCAGTTTGGGACAGTACTCAGTCGCGAGTATCGCAAAGAGGTCAGTGATCGCAAGTTCCAAAGAGCATTCAATTGATCACTTCACGTCCGCGCCGCTACGTGTGACTGTGACACTTATATACCTATTTTACTATTAATTTACAAAATAACCAACCGATATTATTACAGTTGCAGTGTATTTGGTTGTGTAAATAAGACTAAAAACTGTGCATACACGTTCTTTAAATTTCCAAACGATATTGAAAGGTAAGTTATGTAAAACTGTTTTCTCTTGTTGGTAGGTGAGTATACCTAGGTACCTACTTTTGGAACTAGCCGCTTTGATAACGACGATCAACCATACACATTCATCTTATCGTTCGCTGGTAAAACGCCAGTATTTGGGTACTATGGTTTAGTTAAGTAGGTACCTAGATATATTCTTTGCGAGTTGTCATTGTGCCCGCCGGTCACAATCACAACTCGCAGCAGGTCTCACATAATCTAATTAGTTAATTACTAATGCGGGTAGCGCAGGACCGATAGTTGTGGAGATCCTTGGGGGATGCCTATTGCCTATTCCCAGCAGTGGGCGTCGTTCGGCTGACATGATGATGACGCTGGTCCTTATTTAGATGTTATTGTATCTCAAAACTTCTTGGCGGTTCAGCGAACAGAGCCACAAGTCATGTTGACGAATTTTCAAAAGTTGTCGTTGCATTTTCTTTTATTTTAGCAGTGCTAAGAGATCCTACTTACATTTTAGAGACTCCATTTATTAAACACCAAATAACATTTTACTTGCAGTAAAGTTTTTTTTGACGCACGGCAGTGTGCCAGCCAAGTTCAGGAGAAAACGGACCACCCACGATTATGCGTGTACCTATTTATTTTAACGTCTTAATCGTAGGAGTGCCATAGGCTATTTTCGTTGCAAAAATAACTAGTTCATTTTAAAAATCAAATGATTTCTTTTCAGACGAACCTTATGGTTAAGTTGAATTGATCGAGAAGAACTACACAACAAATGGTCAACATATCTCTGAGTTTGTGAGGCCCATTTCGAAACCAATTCTATAATCAAGATATCGAACCGAACTGTCTAGAAAAAAGGCACTAATCCCAAACTTTTGCTACCTGTAAAAAAAATGAAAATAAAGAATCGCAAGCAACTGTGGAGACTAAGGGATCTTGTACACAATATGAAAAAGTTAAATAAATAAATAATAATAAATAACTTCTTACAATCACACCAATTATCTAAGCCCATTTTAATTTCATTAAGAAACTGTATCATGGAAAACTTGATAACAGATAAATATATACTTAAATACTTTTTTTTTGTAAATACATACTTAATATACATAGTAAACACCCAGACCAAGACAAATAGACATGTTCATGCACACAAATATTTGTCTTGTTCGGGAATCGAACCCGAGACCACTGGCGCAGAAGGTGGGTAGCCTACCCCTGCGCCAAATCGGTCGTCAAAATGAGACTCAAATTCATAAACAGCAGCTCACCTTTCTGCAAATTCTCCCAGAAAAATAAAGCTATTACTATTCACAAGTATTGTAAAAAACAATCTAAATTGAATAAACAAATTTGACTTTGACTATTAAACTATATTTTTTTATTTACCTATATATACGATAAAAACACACACCATAGGTATTTAAATACACTTGTTTTGAAAATAGTTACCACTATTGCTTGATATAGTTCTTGCGTTATAAAGGTTTTTAAATTTTTGAAGATGACAAGTTATAAATTCAACATTTAAGAAAATATTAATTATTTGAAGTTCATGAATGAAAAAATTTATGGAACTTGTAACCCATTTAGATTTCAACTATTTTTCGCTGAACTTGGCACCCTTTTTACATTTATGTTTTCGTCGAACTTAGTGATTTTTTCACGTTTATGTTTTTAGTGGGATAACTATTACACCATATTTATATCTTGTTCATAGAGTACATTATAACATATAGGAATGGAATACATTACAACATAATATAGGATCTTGTCTTCGTCGTGTGTGGCGTCGGGACTTTAAATGGATATAAGATGCTCTGGTTAACCATCTAAGCAGCCTCTAAGGCATGTTAACATGTTTAAGATGTATGTATAAACGAATTGATGTATGTATGATTGTTAACTTATACTACCTACTCCTTTTTAAATTCAGAATCAATACAGAAGCAACCCTAGTGAGTCAGACAAGGATGGGTATAGATTTTCAAAAACAGTGGAAGCGGTCCTTCTGTAAACTCTTTATTTTGTGGCTGCGTCGATGTAGGCAAGGACATCTCTGCGACTGAGCTAGCTAACGAGTGAGTGCCTCTGTAATTATAAGTTGTAGCTGAATGATGAACGGCATCTACCATGAAACTCAGCAAGGAGGTGGTGGCGAGGCGGATCAAGCTGATGACTGCTGAGGGCATCACCTTTAAATACTGCGTCGATGTAGGCAAGGACATCTCTGCGACCGAGCTAGCTAACGAGTGAGTGCCTCTGTAATAATAAGTTGTGGTTTAATGATGAACGGCATCTACCATGAAACTCAGCAAGGAGGTGGTGGCGAGGCGGATCAAGCTGATGACTGCTGAGGGCATCACCTTTAAATACTGCGTCGATGTAGGCAAGGACATCTCTGCTACTGAGCTGGCTAACGAGTGAGTGCCTCTGTAATAATATGTTCTAGTAGATGATGAACGGCATTCCATCCATGAAACTCAGCAAGGAGGTGTGGCGAGGCGGATCAAGCATCGCCTTTAAATGTTGCGTCGATGTAGGCAAGGTCATCTCTGCGACTGTGCTAACTAACGAGTAAGTTGTCTTGGTGCTTTAACATAGATTGCCATCAGACGGACTGCAAACTATATCTGCTTGAAAATTTTCATACGACTTCACACATCCATGACATAAACTTGGCGCGGTTGGTGTCAATCTTATATCGTATCGACAACTTCCTATATTCGACCACGTAGTGTGAGATAAGTGCTACGGAAGAAATAACCAAATGTGCTGTTCATAGTTACAACTTATTTTTCAACACACTTGCTCATAAAGTGAGCCTTATTACATCGATATTAGGGCCATAAACCGAACTATAACCCACGCGTGCATAATAATATTACAGTACTAGTTGCGTAATAGAATTATCCCTACAAAGTTAAGTAAGTACCTAACTGCAAATTATATGCGAGTAAACAGAGACTTTTCAATTTAACCGGATAATACAGTATCCCTACAAAGTTAAGTTAGTACCTTACTGCAAGTTATATGCGAGTCAACAGAGTATTTTCAATTTCAGCGGGTAATAGATACAGTTCTTTTTTTGTAACAATAAAGAGGTTTTATACTGCTGAAAATCCATTTACGTTTTTAGAATAAATAAATGTGTCCCTAATTAAGACAAAAAACATAATTAAATATATTATTATCAAATTATTTTTAATTCACAATAATTTGTTATAAAACATTTGCATTTTATCACTATTATTATACTTAATTATTTTGAAGTAGGCTGTATGGCTGTATGTAATCAATCACCTCACATTTGGCGCGTGCAAAAAAAAAAACTATCGCGCTTTTTCCCTTAGTTAATATTAGGTTAATACAATATGTATGCAATAAATGTTTGTTTTTCCTCGCAAGTGTGTTGAAAAAGTGCGTATGAAACTCGTGAGCAACTTACTCACTAAACACTCGGCTGATTTACGCCCTCGCCTGCGGCTCGGGCTGCAACCCACAGCCTCGTGTATAATGAGCAACCTAAGCTCACTTGTATCATAATATACTATTATATGACCTTCTTTAAATAGGGCTCTTTCAGCAGGTAGTGCATACAGCACGCAACATTACTATAACAACCATTTTTTTCCAGATACGATGCCCTAGTCCTTTGTATGGGCGCAACCTGGCCTCGCGACTTGCCTCTAAAAGGCCGTCAGCTCAACGGCATTCACTACGCCATGGAATTCCTTGAAGGCTGGCAGAAGAAGCAAGCTGGCCCGGCTCCCGTACACAAGGCACCGATCAAGGACAATCCAGAGCTCAATGCAAAGGATAAAGATGTACTCATCATTGGAGGAGGAGACACAGGGTGAGAGCCGAAAAGTCCATTTTCACAAAAAACAAACCCCAAATTACTCTATCTCTCTATAACTCTGAAAATATGTAAAATATTTGAAAATAAACCCGTGTTGTTTCTAATTTTTTTTAAAACATTTTAAACAAATAAAAAAAATCATCCCGGTCCCCTATTTTTCAAAGCATATAATTTTAACATAACGAAAGAATTAATTTTTTTATTCTAATTTAGACTCGTTACCGTATTTCAAAGTTAGTATTTTATCTCATTTATCTCAGAATAACAAAAGGTATGAATCTCTTCATTTATTCAGCTGCGACTGCATAGCGACATCGCTACGACACGGTGCCAAGTCCATCACGACGTTCGAGATCCTGCCCGAGCCCAACAAGACCAGAGGAGCGGACAACCCGTGGCCGCAGTGGCCCAGAGTCTTCAGGTAAGCGAGTAACATAAACGTTTAACACACATATCAACTCTGAAAGGAATTGTCACCGTATCAACTCAAGCCATTCAATGTTCGCGATTATTTATTTATGTCTGTCTATCTTTACTAGATGTAGGTGATACGTAGTTCACCCGGTCAAATAGTATCTTATGAAAATCTACATCCTGTTTTGTTATTATCCACACAATAATGTGCACTTAGTGATTTTAGTCCTTTTTACAAGCTTTTTATTAACTTGCCATGTTAGTTAGTTAGTTTGTTAGTTAGTGGGGGACAAATCTTGCAAGCCATTAATTGCAACTTAATTTGACCCACTTCCCAGTGTACGATGAAGCTGAAATTTTGTATACAGGTTTGGTTGAGATGACAATACAATATTAAAGTACAGTCAGCAAAAAAGCTTACGTAACCACATTACCACACTTTTATTGTTTTTGAATTTATTACATTTTAACACAAAATCCTTAATCGATTATGTTTTACTTAGGGTGGACTATGGACACGAGGAGGTGAAAGTCAAGTTCGGCAACGACCCAAGAAAGTTCTCCACGCTTACTAAGGAGTTCCTGGACGATGGTGAGTTTTTCAGTTCATTTAGAAATTTTATATACTTAATGCCCTTGTTTAAACTTTACTTTTTATTTGTTCACTTAAAAATTACACATTACTTAAAACGCCAGATTTCAGAGATTTATATTACTAAAAACTATAATATGTTTACTTAAATGTCAAGAAATTTATAGATAAGTCGATTCCAAACCGATTGCCAATCAGTTTTTCGACTGATTATTACAGTCGCGTCCTCACAAAATAAGATGCCCGTTTTGACACATGCTAAAGTGACGTGATTAGGCATGTAACTATACGAGTCTGTGATCGATTCTCGCTATTAATCGATTAAGGTTCTGAGTAACTAATCGATTATAGTAGGTTTGCAACTTATGTGGATTAAGACTAAAGTTATTATTATAAAATGTTAAACTTACTTAATATATAGGTACTTATACTTTAAATAAACATATTATTAAAGTATAAATTGACCTTTTATGTTATATAAACTTGAATCGAATCCACTTAAATTGCATAATTTATATAAAAGCGAACGCGCACTTGTGATTTTTAATCGGGCGATAGTTTGGTCGTTCTCGGATTCAGTATAGAGTCATATAGCAGTGGCAATCGTCAGTGCGCTTAAACTATCGACCGATCAAACTATCGAAAATGACTGGCCAATAGTTACTACAACTATAGTTATAGTTACAGTTATACAACTATTGGACAACTATCGGCCTGTGCATGAAGGACTATGTGAGCGCGCGCCCGGATTCAACTAAACTCGACCAACTATCGGTCGACTAAAAATCACAAGTGCTCGCAGGTTCTCAAAAGCGCAACTATCGGCCGACAGTTTGATCACGATCGTCTTACGATTCCGACTAAACAATCGGTCGATTAAAAATCACAAGTGCGCGTTGGCTCCAAAAGTGCAAGTATTTTAAACTACAGCTCACAGCATAGACATGGTCATAGAGTAGCTATAGTCCATTCGCTTAGATAGTGTCGCTCTGCCACAATGCCGTGCGGGTGTACCGACACTATCTAACCGAACGGACTATACATTACTTATTATAACGGCCTGTACACGTTGGCCCAACCATTGGCCAATACGTCGTATATTAACACTTTTGAAAGAACCTTTTTAAACGTCTTGTTCGTTCAAAAGTGTCAATGTACGATGTATTGGCCAGTGGTTGGACCAACGTGTATAGTCCATTCGCTAAGATAGTGTCGCTCTGCCACAATGCCGTGCGGGTGTACCGACACTATCTAACCGAACGGACTATACAGGCCGCTTATGAACGCACGCTTGTCCGATGCGAACGCATCGAACAAGCCGAACGAAACGTGTTTTAAGAAATCTCTGGAAAGGTGAACGTGACAATTCGACATGGTGAGGTGTGCAAGGTTGTCTAGGTTTTATTTAATTTTTTATTTTTTTTATTTAGTTCATTCGAAACGTTCTCCTTGGATAAGTGTGCGTTTGCCTAGAAACCGTTTTTTCGAAATTATTGTTGCCAATTCATAATTTCACAATTGCTTTAAGCGCCAATCTAGTTTTCACATAAAAACGATCAATTTTACAAATTAATCTATTTACCCGCGGGTGCTCGCGCGTGGGTCGAAAAGACCCAGTACCTCGATTTTTGTTCGATAACTTTTAAAATATTAGTTACTTCAAATGGTCGCGCCCAGTACCTTCGAGTTAGTGTAAAGGCTAGCCGCACGCCCCACCTCAGCCAGTTTGTGCTCTTCGCTAGGAGTGTACGGACTTCTAAAGTGAGTATGGGTCGTTTCGACCCACACGCGACTTGTGTAAGTAAATTATTTATTATCATAATATTATTATTTGTTTTATTTTTGTTTGTAAATGTCGCAAAATTGTTTAGATGATCAAATTATAGCAGAAGTTTTGGAAGATGATGTTATAGGAGCAGAAATTTCATCTGAAATAAAGGATAATCGCGGGCGATGTTCGATCTGCCCTCCTAGAAAGGACAGGAATTTAAAAAAATATATATATATGTCGGCGCCTGGCCGATATCAATAATTAGGTTCATAAAAACGTACAAGTTATTTTTATTTATTGCCTAAAATATTCGAGTGCTGCGTAATAGCTCTTGTTGGGTTTTAAGAGTCCAGTGTTAAAATATTGATTTGACGTTCTGGGAACAAACGGTGTTATCACACACTGAACGAGGTCGTGGGCCCGCAATTGATAGTGATTTATGAGACATTTATAAAAAACTAAGGGATGCGAACTTGATGCATCTGAGCCAGGAATCTTGGCATTCGGCTTACAGACGTTGAACGGTTGAGGCGTGGCCCACGAACTCGTTACTCGTTTCCTAAAACCTAGTCTTAGAAAGAAAGTTAATAGGATATCTAGATCGTCACTTAAATTCAGTTTTAATCGCAGTTACATTAAGTTTGATTATTATCAACCCTCTTATTAAGCATTCGCTAGCGTTTCCCTTTGCCCACAATCATAAGCTCGTAATAAATAATGGTAACCCATCCTGATACCGATCTAGGGCCTCACGCCCCGACATATATAAAATCTTTAATTTTACTGCTCTATTTAGAGTAATATTGATTAGTTTCTATAAAAAAAACAGTTATGTTACTATGACTATGGTAAAAAAAAATAGCTATGATAGTTGTTAGTACATGTTAAAAAAGTAAGTATTTTTCGAAAATTGTAATTTTTGTTAAAAGTGTTGAAATTATTAACATAATAAATAAAGATTTGATATCTCGGCATTGTATTATTACATTCTTTGAATTTAATAAAAAAAAAAACAATAATTGCTTTAATACAAAGTAAAAAATATCTTGAAAGTCGGATCTTTTCTACCCACGCGCGACTGTTCGTGTCACAAAAAGTTGCGCGAGCACCGGCGGGTTAAAGTGGTTATAACGATTATTTCGATAAAATTGAATGAAGCTGGAGAAATCTTGCACACAACGGTTAAAACACTAGTATTTAAAAAAATAAAGACTGAGAACGTAACTGTTTTCCGAGACGTTTCGTAGTTAATCGAATCTGCGTTTACTTTAAAATAAACGGAAAAATAAAACGCGGAATACACTTTGCCAGATTTATGATGCGTTCAAAAATGTAACATATTATTTTCATACACCTTTGATAAGTAATCAGCATATATTTGATTTTTTGGTTTTCGTAACAAGTTACATTCTAGGGTCATTACCATGTGTCAAAACGTTCAATAACATTTTACACTTCGATATTAGATTTCACTCTGAACTCTTTTATTTAAGTAAAACGGTGACTCGTCAGTCTCCCATACAAATGTGACAAACTAAATACCAAAATAATTTAAAATTTGAGCATGAGTGACTGTATTTGTAATGTTATTCTGATTATGACAGTATTTATCTAAAAAAAAGCATTTTTACATAGAAAACTGCAATTTGCATTTATTTTTAATTTTCTTTTCTTTTCTCATGAGGACCTTGATAAATTATGTCTTAATCTGAATAACATCACATACACATCTGAATAACTGTACAGAAAACAATGCTCAAATTGTAAATTATTTTAGTAATTCGTTTGTATGTAAGGCTCATTTTAGCTGACACATCGCCGGCCTCTCAAGCTGCGTTTCTCTCGTCCACCAGGTGAAGGCAACGTATGCGGCGTCTCCGCGGTGGAAGTGGAGTGGAAGCGAGGGGCAGGCGGGCGCTGGGAGATGGCCGAGCTGCCCGGGACGGCGCGCGTGTACCGCGCCGACCTCGTACTGCTGGCCATGGGCTTCCTGGGGCCCGAGCGCTACGTGGCCAACCAGCTGGGTCAGTGGTCACAATGTATCTGGTGTGTGTTCCTTAGCGAGGGCAGGCGGGCGCTGGGAGATGGCCGAGCTGCCCGGGACGGCGACCTCGTACTGCTGGCCATGGGCTTCCTGGGGCCCGAGCGCTACGTGGCCAACCAGCTGGGTCAGTGGTCACAATGTATCTGGTGTGTGTTCCTTAGCGAGGGCAGGCGGGCGCTGGGAGATGGCCGAGCTGCCCGGGACGGCGACCTCGTACTGCTGGCCATGGGCTTCCTGGGGCCCGAGCGCTACGTGGCCAACCAGCTGGGTCAGTGGTCACAATGTATCTGGTGTGTGTTCCTTAGCGAGGGCAGGCGGGCGCTGGGAGATGGCCGAGCTGCCCGGGACGGCGACCTCGTACTGCTGGCCATGGGCTTCCTGGGGCCCGAGCGCTACGTGGCCAACCAGCTGGGTCAGTGGTCACAATGTATCTGGTGTGTGTTCCTTAGCGAGGGCAGGCGGGCGCTGGGAGATGGCCGAGCTGCCCGGGACGGCGACCTCGTACTGCTGGCCATGGGCTTCCTGGGGCCCGAGCGCTACGTGGCCAACCAGCTGGGTCAGTGGTCACAATGTATCTGGTGTGTGTTCCTTAAGCGAGGGCAGGCGGGCGCTGGGAGATGTCCGAGCTGCCCGGGACGGCGACCTCGTACTGCTGGCCATGGGCTTCCTGGGGCCCGAGCGCTACGTGGCCAACCAGCTGGGTCAGTGGTCACAATGTATCTGGTGTGTGTTCCTTAAGCGAGGGCAGGCGGGCGCTGGGAGATGGCCGAGCTGCCCGGGACGGCGACCTCGTACTGCTGGCCATGGGCTTCCTGGGGCCCGAGCGCTACGTGGCCAACCAGCTGGGTCAGTGGTCACAATGTATCTGGTGTGTGTTCCTTAGCGAGGGCAGGCGGGCGCTGGGAGATGGCCGAGCTGCCCGGGACGGCGACCTCGTACTGCTGGCCATGGGCTTCCTGGGGCCCGAGCGCTACGTGGCCAACCAGCTGGGTCAGTGGTCACAATGTATCTGGTGTGTGTTCCTTAAGCGAGGGCAGGCGGGCGCTGGGAGATGGCCGAGCTGCCCGGGACGGCGACCTCGTACTGCTGGCCATGGGCTTCCTGGGGCCCGAGCGCTACGTGGCCAACCAGCTGGGTCAGTGGTCACAATGTATCTGGTGTGTGTTCCTTAAGCGAGGGCAGGCGGGCGCTGGGAGATGTCCGAGCTGCCCGGGACGGCGACCTCGTACTGCTGGCCATGGGCTTCCTGGGGCCCGAGCGCTACGTGGCCAACCAGCTGGGTCAGTGGTTACAATGTATCTGGTGGGTGTTCCGCGAGGGCAGGCGGGCGCTGGGAGATGTCCGAGCTTCCTGGAACGGCGACCTCGTGCTACTGGCCAAAAAATTTTCGGCATCCCATACAAAATGAATCAGATTGGTGGGTTGGGTGGCTTTAGTATGGGACGACGAAACAAAATGTTTATATTTCGACCTATGTTTGTAAGGGAAAGTATAGCAATTTAATGGGTAGAATCACTTCCTTATATTATTGCTTTTATTTTTCTACACCTTAGAAAAATGGAAAATAAAGTATTTAGAAAAAATCGACCCGTCTCACAACCCATCCTGCTGTTGGATGGATGGAGCTGGTTGCATCTGAGATGGGTCGTTTTTTTTCTAAATACTTTATTTTCCATTTTTCTATGATAAAAATTGCATTGTGAATGCAAAAAAGTAAAAATTTAAATAACTTTCTACACCTTGTATACCAGTAGTTCGGCCGTTCCTCCCTACGGACTAATCCACGCCGACGATGTTCTGACTCATCGAAGACAAGTCACGTGTCTTCGTTCCGGGAGCAGCCCGTATTCCGGACAGCTCTGAAGCCTTTGTTAAGGTACCACGGCCCAAGCCTAGCGGCATACAGCAAGGAAAACAAAGAAGGGTTATAGCGTGCATATTCGACAAGTTAGCTTGTCAGATAGGCGTTCGCACATAAATTCAAATTCTTAATACTAAGCCCACGTTTCCTTCCCACACCTAGCTCCGAGATTTATTGAGAAAAAACTTTGCTATTTATAAATCTTTTTCTTTCAGACCTTCCGCTGGATGCGCGAAGCAACATAGAAACGGACAAGACCAATATCTACCAAACCCCAGTCACTAATGTTTTTGCTGCAGGAGGTATGTTATTGTTTTTTTTTTCAATATCATCTTTCTACTAAAACTACTACTTACTTAAAGAACTTATTTCGTGACTTAATTAATTTTCTTAATAAATTAATACAAAGGAATGTGTTCTTTAGAGCAACTCTTACGTAGGTTTGTTGAGTTATGGTCATTTTGGCAAATCATATGATCACATGAAAATGATTTGAAAGGTAATATAATAAACCGACTGACTAAAAATTATTAAATTTACCGACTAAAATACTAGGTTTGGTTGCGGAGAAAATAGGTTTAGGTTTGGTTAGATTGGCGACTAAGGCCCGATTTCACCACTGATATTTAAACGCGATCAACCCTAAACGTGTTTAAAACATAGTTCTGTCTCTGTCATCTGTTTGAGTGTGACAGAGACAGAAATATGTTTTAAACACGTTTAGCCAGAGGGGTGTCACTCCGCAGTTTAGGTACGTACGGCCGGCGCGCCTGCCGGGCAGGCGAATGGCAGAAGGATGCCGCTCGGCTCGTACGCTCCACGTTCGCGCGTAAAACGATCGATCATTTCTGTGATTTTTGTGCACCGGACAATGACTACTAAACGTTCTTATATTCCGTATATAAGATACTGTTGTGTTTACGGGTGTCTAAATAAAAGAAAGAACAAAAGAAACAACAAAACCGAACTCGCAAGTCGCTCGCAACCTTAACCAGCGAGCGAGCTGTTTGGGGCATTCATAGAAATAGAAACGCTCGCGCGTAGCTATTGGGTACAGTTTTGCTTGCATGCGCGAACTCTAGGTTATTATAACAGTAGGCAAGCGACGACAAAGCTACCAGAATTGGACTTTATTTCCACGCAGAAAGATTTATTTTTATTTGAATGAGCTTGCAGAGTGAGTCTTCTGTGCCTTAGCACTATTATTTATTCTGTGGTTTAGCGTTAATCGCGTTTAAGGCCCGATTTCACCAATGATATTTAAACACGATTAAGTGTTAAACGTGTTTAAAACGTATTTCTGTGTCTGTCACATTCAAACAGATGACAGAGACAGAACTATGTATTAAACACGTTTAGCGTTAATCACGTTTAATTATCAGTGGTGAAATCGGGCTTCATTTTTGTCGATAAAAAAGTATTTTAGTCAATAGTTTAATTACGACTACTAGGTACCCATTTAAAAGTAGCAATAATTTCCATGTCTAGTTTTTGATAATAGGCTACTTGACAAATCAAATTAAGTATGAAATTTGATACATCGAATGAATATTTCCTTTAGTACTTGGCTTAGGAAAACGTAATATAGCGATATCAGGAAATAAAAGTACAAGATGGATAAGTAAAAATAATTTGAAAAATATATTTTTATTCTTTTATTTGAACTGATGAAAACACAATCGCCCATGTTGTGACGTCATTGGATTTCTAAATTTGTAAACAAATAAACGTCACTTTGACTTTTGCTACATATTAGTAAGGGTGTATTCCACTTATCAAAGATCTTTGTCCAATATACATTTGATCAAAGAAATTGAAAATCGAATGTATAAAATTGAACGTCAACGTCGTCCAATTTCTTTGATCAAATGCATATTGGACAAAGATCTTTGATAAGTGGAACTACCCTAAGGTAAAAAAAAGTAAACAACCACTTGACACTGTCAACACTGTCAAGTGGTTGTTTACAAATTGTATGACGACAGAACATGGCGAAGAGCGTTTTTACCGGATAATAAAAAGCGAAATTTTAAAATAAAGTTTTGTAGGTTTTTATGTTTTTAAATATTAATAATAGTAGATTGTACAACAAGTGCATAAAACGTACCATTTTACCCGAGACGTATATATCCATCCGAGCCGTAGGCGAGGGTGGATAGTCAATTCGAGGGTAAAATGGGTTTTATCTACGAGTTATAATATTTTGCCGTCTGGCAAATTAACACACCGAGCCTTGACCCTTTTTGCTGCTGCACACATATGCATACTTCTTTTTTCTCTCTGTGTGTCATGTGCTCATAGCTTAAGGTTAATTATTATTCATTGTATGTCTGTTCTTTCTTATTCTTTTTATTTGGTATCTGTTGTAATGTCATGTGTGTGTTGTAGTAAATAAACTTTTTATCTATCTATCTATCTATCTTATACACTCTGCTTTTCACTTCGAGTGTGAGGAAAATAAATAACAATATTGCAAAAAAGAAAAAATTAAGACTTCGCCATATTGGCGGGAAGACTTTCTTTTTTTTATACGTAGCAGTGGCAGCACAGTGACTTTAGCATAGATCGTAGTCCATAATGCTCTTGAAATACTTCTTTCTTACAAAACTCATTAATTTTGCCTAGTTTTATTAATTTAGTAAGTAATTTAACATGGATTGTGTACAAAATTAAAGAAACAGAATGAAATTACAAGTTTATTTAACGAAGTTTAATTTTGTGTGTGTCTGTTTACCTGACGACCTTTGTCTTAGAGTCTGAGACTTAGACGAAGATTTTACTTTATGCACTAGAACATAAAAAGCGATTTTATGCAGCCTATACCCAACATAAACACGAACTTTACGAGCATGAGAAGTGAAAATACATTTTTTTGGTGTAGTAGGACAATTATTAATCGTTTAGGAGACGAATAAAAAAAGGGTCAAGTAGCCTATTGAACCCGCATCGTTTCGTCCGCAGACTGCCGCCGCGGGCAGTCCCTGGTGGTGTGGGCCATCTCCGAGGGCCGGCAGGCCGCGCGCGCCGTCGACGTGCTGCTCTCCGGCCGCTCCTCGCTGCCCGTGGAGGGCGGCGTCATCCTCGACCACTGAACTGTGAGCCCCCAATACTACCGCGCTCTGTGTACACCATAGCTCCGCAACGGCCGGCTTCGGTTACTTTCATCAACGCAGCGTCGTCACATTTTACATAACTAGGCGTTCCTACTCGTGCGTTCATATGGTAGTTTCCAATATTACTAAGGTCTACGTACACCATAGCTTTGAATCGATCCGGCTTTGAAGGACCACTGAACATCAAATAATCGCCATCAAATTTAATCTGTATTGGCATTCTTCTTGATCCGACCTATAGTTCAGTGAACTCTGAATTGGTAACACTAATCATTTTAGCTCCGTTTCTACCGAACCAGGCGTTCGTCTCAATCTGAACCCTGCGGACTTACACTCGCGTTGCGAAGTAAGTTTCGAAAAATAACATCCTTACACAGTAGTTTCGAATCTGCTTCGCTTCGATAAGAATATCAATTTACCGCCGTTCCTATTATATTTCTGCAAGAACTTTTAGTCTACCATAGTAATGGAACACGTCAAAATCGAATAATAGCCACGAGCCTTTTCGGCTTTGGCGAACTAAACCTTGAGTATACGTCACTTTAGCGCCGTTGACCTCGGCGCTAAACGAACGCTAGGTGACCTCTCCACATATCTTCTGTTCCGGAGCCTGCAAAATTATCTTCCACACGTAACAAATCATATACTTACAAGTATTAACAATAAATTATGTCAATGCAGATTTTAAACGTTCAACAATAGTATTAAGTCCATAATAAACTAAATGTCAGCACAAGGAAAACTGTTGGCCTATAATCAATAATATATTGATACAGTAAAAAGTTATAAACGTAGACTAGTCCTTAGAACTCAAAATCAAATTAAAATCTATTTAAATTGAGTAAGTAGATTGCTTTCGTAAAGTAGACCAACCGAAAATGATTTGTTTACATTTATTGTTTATTAAATCAAATTTATTATTGTCAGACAACCTGTCAAAATTTATTATTGTGACTGATCTTCACAAAAAGACGTAGAATCGTTCTTTTACGTATCTCTTGTGTCCAAACATTTTAAATAGTTTTGAATACTTATTTTTAAGATGTGTTTACTATTTGATAAATCATATTATATTTCGTAACCACATTCCGTTTGTAGGCAACTGTCGCTTATATTTTAGATTTATATTTAACGAAACATATCGATGCCAGCAACGGCTGGTGGTAATCTAGTGATCATCCAGTGTCATACGTTGAATTGTCGATAGATTTGTTGTTTACATTTGATGTTTTTAATGTTATTGATATTGTTTTATTATACCATGTAGTTTTACAGATATTTACTAACAGTATTGAGTAGAATGGTTTTCGTGTATTTAATACATTTGTAATTTGTTGTTTTTCATTAAGGTAACGAGTAAGAGCTTACTAATTGCGATAAAACTCGTCTGAACAACATCATTACGATGTAGCGACGCAGTTACATGTTCGGTTCCAAACACGCATTTCTATTTTATGCGAAAAGGTCAGATACTTTTTAATTCTGACATCATTTCGTAGAAGAAAATGACCAGTGAAGGCTTTGTAATTTTGTTAAAGCAAAAATATTTATATCTGTGACATTAATTCATATTCATAACATAAATGTAGTAGAGTATCCGATACGTATCCAAATATTTATATCTGTAACATTAAATTCATATTCATAACATAAATGTAATAGAGTATCCGATACGTATCCAAGTATTGTAAATCGATTATTGGAACTAAAGCCAGTATTTGTTTGTTTTGGTGTATCATTACGTCTGCCTGTTTTACAGTGACAATAGACAGCGCATCAACTTTAAGCATTCCGCTATAGAAAAACCGATCTTATTACGAATGCAATTAGAGCTAACTAAAAGCCAATATGTTAAACATGAACGTGATGTGCTGTCTGTGCTGTATTGTAGATAGCATTTTGCAAATATTAAATGTCCAACAATTACCTGTTTTGTAGATTAAAAGTTATAGAAAACTGTAAATTGCCCAAATATGTAATTAAACAATAATTCAGCTAAATTTAATACGAGGGCAGGTAGTGTCAAAATATGTCTTAATTATTTAAAAGTGATATGATTATTTAGCACAATGTCCTAAGCTGTTCACTCATTATGTAACTAAAAACCTTAACGATCTATTTGTTTCTAATTCAACCTGTGATTTAAGATTACAGTAAATGAGATTTATTTATGGAATTTATGAGAAAAATATTGTGTAGTTATCATTTTATAGAAGTTCCTACGTATGAATACTATGTAACATAGACTTTTATTATTTATAATGTCTCTTCAGATACAAATATGCCGGTAAATTACAATAAATTGTAAACTTTTTATAAAAGTAATTATAGAATCACTTGTCTCGATGGGAAAACAAATATTTTTGAAATATATAAAAATATAATTTCGGTTGTTGTGTTGGAACTCAAATATTTACTTTGAAAATATCAAAATTTTAACGAAATGGCAGTAAATTATTTCTGAGGAGACTAAATTATATTGTATTAATGTTTTAGGTTTGGATTAAGTATTGATCTTATGTAGTTTTAAGTTTTAACATATTAATTTGGCATCCGGTTAGCATACGTAAAACTTAGTATTGAAAGCTATGAAATTTTTTATTTTGATTAAAGTTTGGTGAACTTAAAACGCCAAATTTTACCGCCAAAGTTAGTTAAGACGCTCATGTGATACGGATTACTTTAATCGAGTTGTTGTTTTTTTATTTATTTACATTTTTCGAATAAACATTTTTTTATGAACATACTTTTTATCAACTCATAATGTTAATGTTTTGCTAAATTAGCACGCTATTATAACGTAACGGCCAAATAAAAACCTCTAGAAAAGCAGTGTCAATTATTGTTGAAGCTTTTACGAACTCATCACTTATAGACAATTATGTAATATTAATTGCTGTTTAGATCAAAATGTTGAAAATTTAGATTAGATGTTATAAATTGACCGTTCTATATTATTATATCATTGACAATAATTAAATGTTTATTCGTAGCTAAATCCTGTATCGAATAATAACAAATTGGAGAAATAAATAGGTATTTCAGCACATTTTCGCGGTTTCATTTCGTATCATTCTTTATTTTTAGGCACCTATGCCGATACAAGTAGTTACTGAACTCCAGGTTTCGTACAAACAGTGTACTAGTGTATTATCTGTTCAAAACGATTTCAAGGTCTGAAGACTGCATGCAGTAATGAAAGATGTATTCAGACAACTGTAGTTTGATTCTTTAAACTTCGATCACCAATACGCGTATGACTTCGCTGTTGATTTTTACTTGTTTGTTATGCATTTGATTGACATCACATAACTTAGTGAAAATGTTTTCATCGGCGACTCTAGATTCGTCAAAGTAGAATATTGCAGTTTTAGGTCAAAGCTTGCTCTTGACCGATTGTTCAATCCAAACAGCACTATTAGAGGGCGGCACTTTCAATGAAACACACACACTTACTTCTAGTACATATATTGCTACCGCCGTAGCCAAAAAGCGAACCACGAATGTTTTATCTTCCAAGCACCTATATAAATCATAACAATTTTGCTGTACCGCGATCTGAAATCTAACAGGGCCATCTAGTAACAGCTAGGTGACCTATATTTATAGTACTGGCGGTGGGCCTATAAAACAATAACATTCATTTAAACATTCCGCCCACCTTGAAGGACTTGTCATTCAAAACAAGACAACTTGCATTACAAAATAAAGATAACAATGACTTTTAACCGTTAGGTTTTGAAACAATCAAAAAATTCCGCCCACCGTGACAGAGAATGACATAACGAAATAACAAAATCATGAACCTATCTTTACACGTTAACTTATCAAAATATGATAAACTTAAACAAACAATTAATTCACACGTTAAACATTTTAGCTAAAACAAACAATATAAAAACACAAAGAAATATCATATACATAACATAACAATCATTTTGGCAAAAGACAGAGTTTGTTTACTGGACGTTTTAACAATTTATCCTTGCATTTTATAGTTACAACGCGGGTAATATTGTCTTTACCAGGATGCGTTTGTACAATTCTACCAAGAATCCATTTAGTAGGAGGCAGATTCTCCTCACGGATTATAACAACATCACCGATATCGACCTCGGATTTCTTGGTACTCCACTTATATCTCTTATCTAAATTCAATAAATAATCTTTAGACCAACGATGCCAGAAATCATTCGTCATTTTCTGAACCAATCTCCATCTTTTAAGCCCGGTTACCGTTACAGTTTGGTTAGTGTAATATTTATCACACACGTTGACGAGTGGTTCACCTACCAGAAAGTGGCCGGGCGTCAATGGGAGAGGATCAACAGAATTATCACTTAACTGACTTAAAGGACGTGAGTTAAGACATGATTCTACCTGAATTAACACAGTTGATAACTCTTCAAAAGTAAGAGTATGATCACCTATCACTTTCCTTAAATGTGTCTTGGTCGAACGAACACCGGCTTCCCAGAGCCCACCGAAATTGGGACTGTGAGGTGGTATGTAGTGGAACGTAGTTCCTTCTTGAACGAGTAACTCCGCTACATCTTGAGGCATCCGAGATTTAGTCGTATCAAAAATCTCTCTTAACTCTTTGTCAGCGCCGACAAAATTGGTTCCGTTGTTGCAATACAAGTCTTGACAACGACCACGACGACCAACAAATCTGCGGAATGCAGCAATGAAGCCTTTGGAAGTCAAATCAGACACGGCTTCGATATGGATGGCGCGAGTCACCATACAAACAAACAAGCATATGTAGCCTTTGTATGATTTGGCTCCCCTTCCAGGAGAGAATCTGATGTTAATGGGCCCTGCGTAGTCGACTCCAGCTGATTTGAAAACCTTGCTGGGGTGCAAACGTACTTCCGGCAACTGACCCATCAGAGGCGTGTGCTTACGCTGAGAAAATCTAATGCATGTGACACAACGTCGAAAGTATTTTTTGACGTGCTGTCTGGCATGCATTATCCAAAATCGGCTTCTGATGTAAGAAAGCATAGCTTGAGGTCCGCCGTGCATTGTTGAGTGGTGAGCGTCGTCGATAATAATCTGGGTAAGATGACTTACCTCAGGTATTATCAAAGGATGTCGCTGATCATAAGTCAATTTTGCCATTTCAATTCGACCACCTACTCTCAAAAGTCCCTTTTCGTCCAAAAAGGGATTGAGTGTTTGCAGACCACTTCTTTTTGGGATACTACCACCAGCTTTCAACTGTTTGATTTCCTCTTTAAATCTCAATTCTTGCACTTGTTTAACACACACCTCTAAAGATCTATTCATTTCATTTACAGAAACAAACTTCGGATACTGTTCTCTATCACAACCCTTCAACTTCATATTTAGAAATCTTCTTATATACGAAACTATTCTTAACATTTTCTTTAAAGATGAATACTTGCTCCACAAAAATTCTTTTTCTTCTTCTAACAACTGTTTGTGCTTATCCTCTTTCTTAAAAGCAACGAAAGTCTTAACTTCTGATGCCTTGTTTGTCCTTTCTTCTTCTTGGGTAGTGTACTCTGGAGTTGGTAAGTCAATAGTTTGTTGGTAAAGCCACGCTGGTCCTTCCCACCAAAGCGTTTCTGTTTTCAGACACGATGGCTGTAAGCCTCTGGAGGCACAATCAGCAGGGTTCATTTTTGTTCCGACATGTCTGAATTGATCACTGTCCAAAATGTTAAGAATGTCGGTGACCCGATTACTGACGAAAGTGGTCCAACGAGATGGCAATCCTCGCAACCAGGCCAGCACAACGGTTGAATCTGACCATGCAAAAAGTCTTGCTTTGGGTACGCTCATAACTTGTGACACTTCATATAATAACTTAGCTGCCAAAACTGCACCGCAAAGTTCCAGTCTTGGAATTGTCAGTTCCTTTTCAATTGGCGCTACCTTAGTTTTCGCAGTTATGAGGCGTACGTGAACATCACCATTTTTATCTATACATCTTGAGTACACTACTGCTGCATAAGCCAGCTGTGACTAGTGATGTGCCGCTGGGAATATTCCCATTTCCAAGTAATTTACTCTTTGTAAATTTACGGGAATATTCCCAATGTTCCCGGGAATATTCCCAGACTAATTTAATTTCAAGTATTGCAAAATTTTCTGTCATATTTATATTTCCTTTTCCTCCCATGGTTGCGCAACTACTTACTAGTTTTTGCCTGCGATAATACTTCTCTTAATCTCTATTAAAACACAGAACAAATCTACTGAATGTTAAACTACATAGTTTAATTTGTTAACTGAGCAAAGTAAATGTCTTAAGCCAACACACTTTGCAGCATTGATTATTATAGATCCTCATAGCCAAGGAAATCAAGGAACAGATATCACATCGAAGAAAATATTAACGGATGCCAAGTGACTAAAAATGTTAATCGAGACTTTTTAACTTCTTAAAGATTTATCAAACTACAAGACGTGCAGACGTGGAATTTGGAGTCGTCCTGTCTTACAACTAGCTCCGATGGGACTGGAACCTATGACCTTTGTACGGGCGAATCGAATTTATTTAATACTTCTTATAAGCTGTTGGCCATCGTTTATTTCATCAATGTGAAGATATTACTACCCTCGATATTTAATAATAGAATATTTGATAAGATCTTTTTTTATATGGAACTGGGCAGGCATTTGACCACCATCTTGTTTAATCATAGGATGTGGTTTAAGATGCTGGATGTTTGCCTAGGATGCCTGTTCACTCTGGCCTTGAAGTGTTCAAGCTTGTAGTTATCGGGGATCACATAAGCAGGCAGCGCATTCCATTCTTTAGCGGTTCGCATAAGAAACGAAACTGCGAAGCGCTTGGTGCGGACAAGTAGAGTGTCAACAATATAATAATGATAAGATAGCCAGCGTCAGGTTCCCCGATGGTGGAGAGGGGCTGAAAGAAAAAGGTCGGGCAGTTCTCACGCACACTCCCAAAAGCGTATTCCAAAAAATACCGATAGACACGCAACTTTGGGTTGGTGACTGACATTCTGGAGTTCCGCCGGCGCCGTAGCCAACGCTGAGTTTCCAATGAACCTCCTGACACGGTTTTCAATCGATTCCAGAAGTTCTAACTGATACTTAGCAGAACTATTCCATAAGTGACAACAGTACTCCATGCACGGACGAATCTGCAATTTGTATATCAAAAGCAGTTGGTCCGTCCGGCGTGAAGTACCGTTTAGAGCCCTAGAGAAGACGCCCAGTTTCTTAGCAGCACACTTTGCAATGGAATCGATGTACTCGCCAAAATTCAGGTTGGATGGTGAGTTCAGGCCAAGAAGTTGCAGATGTTCAGTTATCGGCAAGAATACACCCTGGAAAGTTAGAGTCAGTTGGAAAGGATTCCGTTTTGCAGTGAATAAAAAAACCAGTGTTTGAGTAGCATTGAAAGTAGCAGATTAATTTGCTCAACAAGGGATTCTCGACAATAGCAATAAATTATTTATGATTTATGACAAGACTGGATTTCATCATTCGTAGCCTTTACAGTTGAGTGAGATATATCTGATGGTAGTTTAATCTGTATACCCGATAGTATTCCTCAATGTCTCAAGACTAAGGTCTTTGACCAGTGTGTGTTGCCAGTTATGACTTATGGAAGCGAGACGTGGTCTTTTACTATGGGTCTCATAAGAAGGCTCAAGGTCACCAAGCGAGCAATGGAGAGAGCGATGCTTGGTATTTCCCTGCTCGATCGAATCAGAAATGATGAGATCCGCAGGAGAACTAAAACGTCCGACATCGCCTGAAGGATTGCTCAGTTTAAGTGGCAGTGGGGGGGCACATAGCGCGGAGAACCGATGGCCGTTGGGGCGGAAAGATTCTCGAATGGTGATCGCAAACCGGACGACGTTCCGTTTTTGCCGTGTGAATATGCCATAATTATAAGTCTGCGGTTGTGACTGATTATTATCTTGTTCTTTTTTAAACAAATAATGAAATGTAGTAAATGAAGAGAAAATAAAATAAATAAATACACATGTGGGGAATATACGTTAATCAAGCTGTAAATTTTTATAAAAGTTTAATATTATATTACGACATCATGATACGACACTATTGTGATTCAAGTTATTTTAATAAATGACTAGCGGATCCTCGCGGTTTTGCCCGCGTAGTACCTACCCGTTTCCGTGGGAATATCGGGATAAAATATAGCCTATGTCAGTCGGGAAAAATGTAGCTTTCTAATGGTGAAAGAATTTTTAAAATTGGTCAGTTAGTTTCGGAGCCTATTCGATGCAAACAAACAAACAAACAATCAAATCTTTCCTCTTTATAATATTAGTATAGATTATTATTAAAAATCTTAGTAAAAAATCTGTTTTACTAAGTAGGCATTGGGAATATTCCCGGAAACATTGGAAATTTACTGGGAATATTCCCGGGAAAATTGGAAACTTTCGCCATAGTAGTGATATTAAGTTTCGCATATTCATTTTGCTGTGTAATTTTGGCCAATGGAACGGTTAGCACAAAACAAAAAAAGATTGAATTACATTATAAGCAATTTTCCCCAATATTTCCACTTTTGGGAATATTGCCGGGAACGCTTCTGGGAATATTCCCAATGTTTCCAATATTTCCGGGAACGGCACATCACTAGCTGTGACGCATCAGCAAAAGCGTGAAGCTCAATTTCACAGTCATTAATGAAATTAATCCACCTCGGAACTAGAATGGTGCTTAACTGAATCAAGTCTGATCTGAACTTAAGCCACTCGTTTAGAACGACTTCAGGCAATTCATCATCCCATGGCAATCCTAATTTCCATAACTTTTGGATGAATATTTTGGCAATGACCACGACGGGTGCAATCCATCCCATGGGGTCATATAGCCTAGCTATATCCGACAAAACCCTTCGTTTTGTTGGTGGCTGATCCAATTCAGGTAAGCTCACCGTGTATTGGAAATTATCCGTGTTTCTATTCCAAACGATTCCTAAAACTTTAAGCATATCATCTGTCTTTATGGGAATAGAAGCAGAGGCATTCTGGTTACATTTTTTTATGTGTTGCAGTAAACCTTCACTGTTGCTGCTCCACTTTTGTAACTGAAATCCACCTGAATTAAACATTTCATTCATTTGATTATAAATTACAATAGCTTCGTCTTCAGTGTGGCAGCAGGTCATAAGATCATCCACGTAAAAATCCCGCTTCGTGATGTCAGCTGCGATTGGATACCTGTGTTGCTCTTCATCAGCAAGTCGTTGTAGTGATTTCACAGCCAGGTGAGGGGCACAAGCAGTTCCGAAGGTGAGTGTGAGTAACTCGTAATGACCCAGAGGTTCATCTGGGTTTGATCTCCATACGATCCTTTGGAAACGCGTGTCTTCGTCATGTACCCGTACTTGGCGGTACATCTTAATAACATCGGCCACAACACATATCGGAAGTTTACGCCACCTCATCAGTATGTGCCTCAAATCCTGTTGAAGTCTGGGTCCAACGAGAAGGTTGTCGTTGAGTGACACACCATTATTTCCCTTGCATGAGGCGTCGAAAACAATACGCAGTTTTGTGGTCTCCCTATCTTCCCTGATCACTGCATGGTGAGGTATGTAAACTGCCTTTGGATCAGCCGACTCATCTTCGATCTTCACCATGTGATTTAAATCCAAGTACTCTTGTACAACTTTACTATAATCTTCTTTAAACTTGGGATTTTTATGAAACTTTCTCTCAAGTAAGTGAAATCTTTTCTGTGCTATGTTCTTTAAATTTCCGTATTGGCATTCTGGGTCTTGACTATTAAACGGTAACCTTACTACAATTCTTCCTTCCTCGTTTCGAAAGGTAGTCGCCTCGAAGATCTCTTCACATTTTTCTTCTGTTTTGGTTAACTTCTTTTGAATGGTATTAGGTTCATTTTCTATATCCCAGAATTGCTGTAGCAACTTATCTTCCTTGATTTTAACATGTAAATTTATCATTCTTGGTGTTGCTGAAAGTGATTTTGAAGCTCTTCCTGAAATAACCCACCCAAAGATTGTGTTTTGAGCCAGTAAATGTCCTTGGGAGTGTTTGATCATTTCTTCCAATAAAATTTCACTATAAATTTCAGCTCCAAGTAGAAGATCAATTCTACCTGGTGATGTATATCCTGGATCGGCTAGTGATAGGTTCTCAATATCTAACCAATCAGGTGATTGTATATTCGACGAAGGAATGCGAGTGATTAATGATTTTAATACGTAAGCGGTAACCTGAATTGAATTTGATGGCTCTTTTTGTGATTGAACACAAAAAGTAACCATGTATTTGATCCTTAATTGACCGTCTCCCAGACCTGATACACAACCACTTACCGGTACACGATTGAGACCTAGTAACTGGACGGTTTCCTCAGTGACGAATGATGCCTGAGATCCTTGGTCAATTAACACACGAAGTAGATTCGATTGACCGCTACGCGAATAAGCTCTGACAATTGCAGTTGCTAAAAGAACATCGGACGTGCCAATCATTTCTTCTTCCTTGGCAAAGTTAGCAACCACATTCACTTGTCTCTCTGATGTTCCTTGCTGATTATCTGTTGTTGGTTGCTTTGATAAAGTGTGTGTATTTTCTGAAATATTTGTGGGCCCTTGATAAATCTCTCTCTCAGCGTGTAATAATGAATGATGTCTTCTCCCACACCTACGGCAGCACGTTGATTGCCTACACTTCTTGACTGAATGGGTCGGCGAGAGACAGTTATAACATAAATACTTCGTTTGTACTAAATCTTGTCTTTCACGTGGAGTCAGCTGACTGAAACTTTTGCATTGATATAAATAGTGATCCCCTGAACACATAGTACACGTAGACTTGACAACGTCCTTTTCATAATTCTGTACAGTAGCAAATGACTTCACTTTATCAACTCGTTTAGTGCTTCTTTGATAGACTTTTGCAATAGGTTTGTTACTGTCAATCATTTCTAGAGTTCTGAAACGTGATTCTAAAAAGATGATTAAATCTTTCCACTTTGGTAATTCATTAGACGCAATTCCACTGATATTTAGTTCCCACTGGCGGAGTGATTCTTGATCCAATTTCGACACCACCAGATAAACGATTATGGCATCCCATGAACTTGTGGAAATTTCCATATTGCTTAATGAAGTCAGACAGGAAGTTGTTGTATCAAGTAAGCTCTTAATAGCATTCGCTGATTCTGTAGTGATTGGTTTTTGTGAGAAAAGTGTTCTCAGGATCGCGTTGCAATTGTATCTTTTGTTATCGTATCGTTTAGTTAACTTTTCCCATGCAGCTTCATAATTAAGTTCAGTAGTAGGTAAATTTCGAATTAAAACTTCTGCTTCGCCGGTGAGTGTACTCTTTAAATAATGTAACTTTTGGACCGATGAAATATTGTTATTGTTGTGGACGACGGATGTGAAAAGATCATAAAATGCTTGCCATTCACTGTATTTACCGCTAAAGCTTGGTAATTGAATCTTTGGTAATTTCACATCACAAGAAGTATTAGCTTTTCCATCAGTGACTTGTGACGTCTGAGTTCCACATAATTTACGCAGAGCTTCTCGCAAAGAACCTTTGTAGTATGTATAACATTCTTCGAATTGATGATAAATACCAGCGCTAAAATAGGATAGCCCAGTACGTTTGTCCACCGTTACTGAAGTAATAATTTTCAGATGTGAATCCGAGAAATCTTTCCAGAGCGTTTCTAAAGTTTCCAACCTTGCTTCTAAATAACCTCTGGTAATTCTTTCCTTAGGACTTTTCTTGTAGTTAGATTCAGCTTTATTTAACTTCTGAAGTCTATCTTCTTGTATAATCAAAAGGTTATTAACCTCCATTGTATTTTTATTTTACTGAATTTTTAAAATACGAAGTCCACAAAAAAAGTGATCGATAATTTTCTAAGTGTTTTAACAGTTCCATAAATTTAAAAATCCGGCATAGATTCCTCGTCTGTACACTTTTGTTCTAATTATTCTAAGTCACTGAATTTACTTTAAAATATTACAAGTCCAAATATTTGATAAAATTTACTAAGTCTATTTACTCACGGTTTTAAGGTCCAATTTAGCACAAATTATTCACTCACTATTACCACTGCTTCCATATAGTTCCCGGGTTTCGGCACCAAATTTGTTCAATCCAAACAGCACTATTAGAGGGCGGCACTTTCAATGAAACACACACACTTACTTCTAGTACATATATTGCTACCGCCGTAGCCAAAAAGCGAACCACGAATGTTTTATCTTCCAAGCACCTATATAAATCATAACAATTTTGCTGTACCGCGATCTGAAATCTAACAGGGCCATCTAGTAACAGCTAGGTGACCTATATTTATAGTACTGGCGGTGGGCCTATAAAACAATAACATTCATTTAAACACCGATGGTGGAACTAATATAATTTTTTTTGATGATTTCTGAAAAAGTTTACTATTTATACCTAGACATCGTTTTATTTTTTCTGTAATCTTTACATAACCTTTTATCACATAAGAAAAACAATTTCAGATTTTTTTCTATGCAAACTGCGGAGATAAGGGGGGAACGGTATTTCTTTTTAAATTGTTTTCATCAAAAGTCGAAAACTATGTGGCTTATAAAAAAAAGAAAAAATGTTTGAGAATGTGCAAACAGCTCTCTTCCATATGATACCCCATATGCCCCACTTCGAATTTTTAAGACCCCCTTTCAGTTGCAAAAAAATATAAATATTTTTATTTCTCTCTTATTTTGCAAAATAGTTGGGCAATCGTCATCTAAAACTATTCCAAATTTCAAGTTGATAGCATTAGTAGTTCTCGAGATGTCCATTTGTGACACACAGACAAAGTGTCACGGGTTCCTTTTTAGGGTTCCGTAGCCGAATGGCAAAAAACGGAACCCTTATAGATTCGTCATGTCTGTCTGTCTGTCTGTCCGTCCGTCCGTATGTCACAGTCACTTTATTCCAAAACTATAAAAACTACACAATTGATACTTGGTAGGTAGATGTATCCCGTAAACCGCTTTACGACTATAATACAAAAATAAAAAAAAACTAAGGGGGGCTCCCCATACATAGAACTGAAACTGAAATTATTTTATATTATTATAGATAGGTCTTTGAAAATAACATAGAGGTTTCTCAAATAATTTTTTCTCAAACTCAATAACAATATTTTGAAAGATAGAGCCTTCCAAAGTGGTAAAACGTGTCGGTCCCCCCCCCCCGCCCCTCTATCTTTTGAAATAAAAGAGTCAAAAATCTAGAAAAAATATATGATGTAGATCTTAATAAAAAAATTATTTGAACGATTATCATCATCATCATCATCATCATGTCAGCCGAACGACGCCCACTGCTGGGCATAGGCCTCCCCCAAGGATCTCCACAACGATCGGTCCTGCGCTGCCCGCATCCAGCGGCTTCCCGCGACCTTGACCAGATCGTCGGTCCACCTTGTAGGGGGCCTGCCCACGGAACGTCGTCCGGCACGCGGTCGCCATTCAAGAACCTTTCCGCCCCAACGGCCATCGGTTCTCCGCGCTATGTGTCCCGCCCACTGCCACTTCAATGATGCAATCCTTCGAGCGATGTCGGTTGTTTTAGTTCTCCTGCGGATTTCATCATTTCTGATCCGATCGAGCAAGGAAATACCAAGCATCGCTCTCTCCATTGCTCGCTGGGTGACTTTGAGCCTTTAAAGTAAAAACGATTATAGTAAGTACTTTTTGAGATATCACTCATTTCAAAAACCGCAAATGTAACTGTGTCATTCATACAAACACTATGAAAAACAAAGTTATATTTTGCTGACGAAAAATTATGGTGCAATTTTGGCAAGGTATAGGCAATCGGTACGTTAAGTGTGTACGGAACCCTTCATGGGCGAGTCCAACTCGCACTTGGCCGATTTTTACTATTTTGGTTCGGAACCGTTTCGGAACCCTATGCGTGGGGTAACCGGGTGACTAAGGTGCTTGATATTATAATTAAAACTATTTTTTTCTAAGTTGAAAAGTAAGTAGGTAAGTAATTAATTCAAGCTGTAAGTAGTTATTGTTAACCAGAAAATCAGAATTCTGTCAAGTGAAACAACTTGCATATTGAACACCTTCCAAATGATATGAAGTCTCCCATAATTAATGTGACATGTCCCATCACGCATAGCTGCACGCATCTGCATAATTTCAACTTAACCTGTTTTCGAAATTCAGTTATTTCAGCTCAGTTCAGCACCAGACATTCCTGGGAACGTGACTTTTAAGGTAGGAAGCTATAGGCTATAGTTTATTTTTCTTAGAGAAATCGATGCTCTAGAAATTAAAACCCCTTTGTGAATTGTAGTGAAAAATGACTAGCAAACATCCAGCAAATAGCCTTGTTGTTTTGTCAACCTGTAGTTTTACATTTAGGTATCGTTATTTTAAAAACGAAAAGTTTTAATCTTTTTTTTCTTTTAATACGTAGCTGAAAACGCCACAGCGATTAGGTACTTATTATTTAGTGTAACGTTCTGTAGGTATATGTGACCTACGCATGTTTTTCTGCAGTACAAAATACGCAAAACTATTGATATTTGAATTTTAGGAAGTGAACTTCACACCGAACAATATGAACGAAAAACTATCAACACTTCGGAAGGAGATCGAAGTTCAAATTCGACATCAGTTTGGATTTCAGATACAAGATGTAACGTTTTTTAAAATCGAGGCTTATTTACATGAGCCCAAGGATGCGTCGAGCCTCGCTGTCACCAGAATATTATTTGGTAAGCCATATCATATTATGAGAGTTGCTGTACTTTTTTGAAACCTGCCTCTGTAGGTTGCCAATAAAGGTGTGTTTGGGGCTTGGCAAACCCGATGCACCAAAGTTGCTTCGTGTTTTACTTGATCTCGCGATCAAGTTTAACCCTTATTTCCAGGGGGGTAATACGGTATTTTACTGATTTTTTTTTATTGCTTTAAAATGTTTTTCGAAATATTAGCTACACAAAACAAGTTTTCATTTTGAATTATCTTGAATATTTTCAAAGATATAGGACTTCAAACTTTATAATTAGACAAGGACAGGACGCTATCTTAAGCTAGAAACACATTTCGCTGGCGCAGCGCAGCGCAGCGTCGACCCGGGTGTGCACACTTTACTAGCGTGGCGCAGCGTTTCCTGACGAAATTTTTGATCAGTGTCAATCGAGTCGTTGCCGAGCTAACATCTGCATTATGTTTTCTTCTAATTTTGAAAAAAATTTCTGTTCTTACTTGAACATATTAAATCCAAAAAAAAAATATGTTGATGATTACGATGATAAGATGATGATGAATGATTACGAGATGCAATTTATATCTATACTAATACTATAAATACACTTTGTTTGTTTGTAATAGATAAACTCAAAAAATACTGAACCGATTTTAGAAATATTTCGTGTAATTTATTTTCAAATCAGAATTATACATTCTTTTTGTTATAAAATTAAAAAGTATAGTGTACTAAAAACACTTTAATACTGTTTTAACAGTATAATTAACAACCCTACATGATAATGTATTGGTGACTCTTCTAAACAAAAAAAATATTTTTTAAATTGGTCCATTATTGACGGAGAAATCGGAGAATATAAGTAGTAAAAAGCAAAATGCAGAGCTCCGCTGCGCAGTCCGCTACCGAGCCATCTGACGATACAATGCTAGAAAGTGGTGGGGGGCCTGGCGCAATCGGAGCCGAGCGGAAACGCTGCGCTGCGCTAGGGAAATGTGTTTCTAGCCATACTAAATGTATGAAACCGATCGCGCTGCGCTGCGCTGCGCCAGCGAAATGTGTTTCTACCTTTAGTGACGTCAGTGGGTTAGTAGCGTCATAGTCACGCCATAGAAGATTTCGTTTTAGAAAGAGACGGCTATAGTCAAAATCAAACAGACTATAATTCTTTTATTATAAAACAGATTCAAATTATTTTTTCACATTTGGTATTCTTAATTGCAATATTTTTTAACGTCATCATTAAATATCTACATTTCAACAACAGTAAAATACCCTATTGTCTAACTCAACATCAATCGCAATCGCATTCAGTTTGAAAGATTTTGCACGACCATTGCTGCTTTTGTCAACAAAAATTTGTCAACTTTCTTCAACAACAAGTGATGGATGCATGATGTATGTCAAACTGAAAGCGATTGCGATTGATGTTGAGTTAGACAATTACGCATTCAGTTCGAAAGATATTGCACGACCATTGCTGCTTTAGTCAACAAAAAATTTGTCAACTTTCTTCAACAACAAGTGATGGATGCATGATGTATGTCAAACTGAAAGCGATTGCGATTTATGTTGAGTTAGACAATTACCCCCCAGGTCTGGCTATGCTGTTCGACATCCCGGACGAGCGGGGCGGCGCCGCCATGGACCGGCGGTGGGGGGACCCCGCCCTGTGTCACTTCCCCCTGCTGCGGTTCCTGCAGCCGCTGCCGATGCCGTACATGGCACTCGTCTACGCGGCCCTGTGGTTTGGTAACGTATCATTTCACTCAAATAATTAACAGATTTATGGTGGTCTAAGGCTTTAAGGTACCAAATCTTAAACACTTTCCGATCTGTAAAGAAAAAGTTACTGTTAGAAATCGTGGTAAAACGCTTTCCGAGACCCGAGTAATTGAAACCACGTAGGGTAGGTACTCGTAAGAACCATTTAGAAAATATTATAAGTAAAGTCCATTCGCTTAGATAGTGTCGCCCTTTTATCGCGCCGCCTTGGCACATGCCGCTTCTCTTCAAAGGATGCCGCCGCATAAATAAAAGAAGCCGCGTGCGGCGTACATCCGCAAATGGAATTGGATTTTGGGATTCGACATTTATTAAATTAATATTATCTTAAATAATCTATGTTTATTATAAATACAGATTGTAACGACGGTTGTGACTTGTAACAATTTGAGGGATGATGAGCAATCATAATAATCATATAAAAAATTAACAATTATTATTATTATTTGTAAATCACTTAATAAACTTCCTTTTATATAAAAATATCCACATTTTCATTAAAATTGACTTTGGTACCCAACTTGAGTGTATTATTTTATATCTGCATTTTATAGCAAGAGCCACAATGCCGTGTGGGTGTACCGACACTATCTAACCGAACGGACTTTAGGTGTGTATGATCGATGATATCGGTCGCTCGCTTGTGAAATTTCCACTACATAGAACTGGTGTCACCATATTTATTTTTAAACCAGCCCCCTGATTCACAAACCGACGGAAATGCTCCCGACAGCAGAATGTATGCACTGTCTCTATCACTGACTTTTTTTTAATCCACAACGGGGTGGCATTTTGCCTTCATCATACCTGATGTTAAGTGTTCATAAGGCTAAAGGTGAAAGTGCACTACTCCCGGAATCCTCAATCGCCGAAGAACTGGCTATCTTACCGCTAACTGCCGGAACACAATAATGCTGAAAACATCATTGTTATACAGTCAGACATAGATAAGATGGTGGTAGCTAGCCAGGCGGACTAAGAACAAGTCCTTCCACCAAACAAACCGAATACAATATGTACCTACTCCCACTAGGAATCGAACCCGGGACCTCTGGGTCTGTAACCGGTGGTGTGAAACTGTGAACCACTTGACCACAGAAGGGCGGTTAAACTCACTATAGATAAATACTTACAAAGACAGACCACAGAATTTGAATCCGATTCCGCTTCCGGCGGTTTGTGAGTCAGGCAGGGGGCTGATCTACTGTCGAATAACGCATTTTGACGGGTACCTTATTAGACAGAGACGTGCTTTGGCTTCCACCTGCCCGACTAGAAACGAGTTGTTTAGAATTAATTACAACACACACCATAAAGATGAGGTAAATTGGTATCTTTCAAGTGTCCTTTTAGTTGATTCAATGACAGTGGGTTATTTGCCAACACCTAAATTTACAACACCCACGCCAATTTTAGTCACCGTTGAATTCGTCTGTTCAACCATTTGTCCAGAACCCAGTACAAACTTACATCCTTGTTTTACTTCTATAAGATTTACTGTATCCAATCAAAACATGTTACATAAATATACTATATCTATGGTTACATACAACGTGCTAATACTTTTAGCAAGACTGAGAAAATAGTCTGTTTAGAATCGAGAGTAGAATCATTCCGCACATTTTCAAAAAGACGTAAATTTAATTTAAAAAAATGTATAGCCGCTTCTAAAAATGTTTGTTCTAAAAAAAATTTTACTGCCTATCGACCGGTCACATCAAAAAGCTTAGACTACATAGGTACTGAGGTAGAGTGCAGTACTAACACTTTTTTGTGGCCACAAATTACACTGTCTTCCGTCTCACCTACACTTTGAAAAAATACGTATGGTCATACGTATTTTTTCAAAGTGTAGGTGAGACGGTATTAAGTCTAGCTCCATGGGTCACATGCTCTCTTACGTATAGTACCTACCTAAGCTTAAAATCTGTCGGAAATTCACGGCGACAAGGGCACATATTTTGGAATACTTATAATCTTTAAAAAATTTTTTTACACCGGAATTCAATTTGATATAAAATAAATTAGTTGGGGTGTATGTGCTTTCGGGATATAAACTACTAGTCTTCCGCCCGTGGCTTCGCCCGCATAGACTAAACGACGTTATCCCGCGGGAATGTGATGTTTTCCGGGATAAAAATAATATGTCACTCTCCAGTTCCGAAACTAGCCCCATACCATAAATCACGTCGATCCGTTGCTCCGTTTCGACGTGAAAAACGGACTCACAACTGTTTGTGAAAGTCTGTACTTTCACATTTATAATATTAGTACATAAGGATGTATTACAACAACATTCGTAATACCTCACTTGACGACGGTTTTTGACGTCACACGTACACGAAGAAAAGTGTTGTTACTTTTGACCCGACCACGATGACGAATACCTAGAGTTTTTGCTTTGGTACAAAATCATTTTAATTCTGCGTTTAGTACCACTTATCTCTGTAATTTGTTTTATACTTTTTGAGTATCAATATTAAATTAGTTCCTGCCCCCCTAGCATGACCAACAAAATGGGATATGATATGATAAGTTATCCGGTTTAACTGTCAAAAGACTATGGGTTTTGACGTTTGAATGTCGATAAGTCGCTTTATCATTCGATACATATCGCGTTTTGGGTGGTCATGCTAGGCTTACTGGCCCGACCACAAAGATCTAATAAAATAAACCGAAGTTACTTATGTACCTACACCTACATAACTAATATGCCAGAAAAATGTGCAATGGCACACATAATGAGTATCTAGTATCACTTTTATCACAGGATAACATATCGACATTTTGGATAAATTGAGTAGGGTAAAACCGCCTTGTATCGGCCACGTCCTGGTATCGGCCACTTCCTACGAATTTGATCAAAAACTATTAAATATTCGATCCACTTGCACAAATTCTGCTTTATAATGAACATTATATTGTTGTCTTTAAATGAATTAAATGAGGTAGCGATCAAAGTTCATTTGACAGTTCAGTAGCATTGGATGTTGTAACATGCGCAGTCGTGTCGAAATTCACGCCATTTTCTAGTCAAAATTGACGAGTTCGAGGTTAGGGGGGAAAGGGTTTGCAACTTATCTAGGAGGTTTAAATCGTTGATTTTTGCTTGTGAAGGTTAAAGAGATTATAATGCAACATTATTGATCAATATTTTTGTGCTTTTCTTTGAATTTTAATAAAAAATTGAATAGCCGGATTTAGGGTTGATTATTTCATAAAAAAGCCTGATATCGGCCGTTAAAAATGGTGATGGCCGATACAAGGCGAGTCAAAATCCTGATATCGGCCACTAAACATATACACTAACATATGTGGAAGTATCATTGTTGATGTGCAAACTGTAATATTAAATTTAAAATAAATTGTTAATAGTATTTGATTTATAGACTTTCCTTTAAGAAATATTAAAATTTGTAAAATAATCTAAAATCTCTTAAAAAAAAATCCGACTTCGAAATTTATTTGTTACTATTATTAGGTAAGAATATCTTTATGCAAGAAAAAAACAAAAACATTTTTTTTTTAAGAAATTTATTCTAAACACGTTAAATTAAGTTTGGATTGTTAAAAAAAAAATCACGGTATATGTATGTTTTTTATATATCTCTATGTATATCTTTGTATATCTTTATCTTTCTTTATCAATTCGAAGTATATTTGTATTGCTCATAATGTAAGCCTAGGCCGATACAAGGCAAACAGGTGGGCGATTTTTGGGCGCAAGTGGCCGATATTAGGGAAATTGGGTGTGTACAAAGAAAAACATCAATATAAATTTTTTTTATCCAATTTTCAAATATTTTATTAGTTCATAGGAAAGTCAGATAATAACAGTTCCTGAAAAATACCTCCTAGAAAGCTAGGCTAATAAATGTGAGAATAGGAAGCAAATCAATGTGAAATATTGTTGACGTGGCCGATACAAGGTGGTTTTACCCTAGGTAAGCAATATTTATGGTGTGTCCATTTAGTGTTTATTTTCTACTAGGTACTTTGTTACCAGTAGGTAAGAATTATTCGTTAGTTTCGTTGAATACAATTTCCCGATCACTTTCGTGAAAAAAAACCTACACACCTACAATCCGCATCGTGAAAAAAAACTGAGTTGGATGTTATTTGATGAGTTGCACAAAAAAATTCATAAATCAAGTATTGAAATAAATAAATGATTAAATTACTGCAAACATGAATGGTTCATGACCAGCTCGTGACTTGCAATTGCAATAAAGAATATATTATCCCAGAAAAATATCATCCTAGGTAAGTACCTACTAATATTATAAATGTGAAATGAAAGTTTAGATGTTTGTATGTGTTTGTTACTCAATCACGCCAAAACGATTTGGCTGAAATTTGGGACACAGATACTTTGTAGCCTGGAGAGAAACACAGGCTTTTGTATCCCGGAAAAATATCACATTCCCGCGGGATAACCTCGTGTAGAACACGCGGGCGGAAGGCTACTGATAAATATTTTGATGCTGTTTTAGGAGCTGTAGGCATAATGCTTGGGTACAAGTACAGGATTGCATCTGCAACCTTCGTCGCCTGCTACTGGTACCTGCTGCTGATAGAGAAGTCCTACTGGAACAACCACAGCTACCTCTTCGGGTTGGTGGCGCTGCTCCTCGCCTGCACCGACGCTAGTTGCTATTGGTAGTTGCTCTTACTATATTATTATTTATCCACAGCGGGGTATCACTGCCAAGTGAATGCCTCATTATCATCTCTAAATAAATGCAAATGTAATACAATACATGCAATAGCTATGACTCACTCACCTGCTACTACGCATGTAGACACCACGAAGAGCATTTTCAGAATATTGACGAGTGGAACATAAATCTAACTTAATTTATCTTTTCTTCTAGTGGAAGCGTGGCGCTCAGATATATACGACAGGTTTTACCGAATTGTGCTATATTTTGTTATACAGTTCTAGTGAGTCACCAACTTAAATTACCCAGCACTACGAATTCGACAATCCACTTCCTATACAATTCAACCTCTGCGGCAGGATATTTAAAACCAAATTTGACCTTATCCAGTCACATAAGAGCCCACCTTAGGCTAGATGTCTATTTCAAAAAAGAGACAGGGTTTCTTTCATCGAAATCGACGAGGAGGACAGGACTTAGGTAGTAGAACCTGTTCGCTTGTAAAAGTTGACCGACTGAAGCTTTTTCTTTCAGGTCATTAGACGTTTACCTGGACCCCACGAAGAAGAAGGAAACGGTACCATATTGGAACTATTTCATCCTAAAGTATCAGTTCTTCATACTGTATTTCATGGCAGGGATCAAGAAGAGTACGGCCGAGTGGCTGACGGGGTATTCCGTACAAAAACTTAGTGAGCATTGGGTCTTCGCTCCTTTTAGGTAAGAATGTCTTTTAAATTACCTTTCCGATCCCGATTACCTCCTATCACTTGCTAGTGAAAAGAAGGCTAACAACACTGTACCTAACTAGATTAGGGGAACCAACATGCAGAAAAAGAGGGTTTTCAGAAGCATTATCAGGCGCATCCCACATAACACCATCCCTCACTGGGAATGTGTATTAGCAGGGATTAGCTCTGCTTTTTGTTTTTGTATCTATTGCTAATTCGTACTCTCTATAAATTGGTAGAACATACAAAGAACCGTCTAGAATGCACTACCTACATAACCGATGTAAACAAGTTTAAAAAAGTTTTCACACTATGTTTTAATTGTATAAAATATTATACTCATAATTTGTCGTCGTAATTAAGAAAATGGCTTACCTAATTCATTACTTCTGTTGGAGAAATAGCACGTCCGTTATTGTCCTCAACATGTAAATATTACAAACTCGTTTTTGTGTCGGTTCGGTCAACTTATGTGACGTCTTTAAATTAAGAATATTGTTTAAATGTTCATTGTCATTAATGCTGGCAAAAGTCAGTAAATAAATATGTAGTTTAAAAAACTAAAAAACACACTTTTATAGGAACAAACTAAAAAGTACAAAATAACCGTCTATTCAGTAACTGAAATTAAAAAACGTGGTGCGCGTTGTCAATATTAAGTACTTGAATGCATGCTTTGCAAAGGGCGCACCACGCTTTTTAATTTCAGTTACTGAATAGACGGTTATTTTGTACTTTTTAGTTTGTTCCTATAAAAGTGTGTTTTTTAGTTTTTTAAACTACATATTTATTTTTTACTTTTTAGTTTAATAAATGGCAAGCTATGGGTGGTTGATAATCAATTTCACAGTCCATTCATGTGTCTGCTCACCCCGTAAACATTATAACTCAAAGGCGTGATTGTATGTATTTAGTTTTACAAATTCAAGTGGAGTCTATTAGTTACCAGATGCGCGAGCCGAACCCTTACTTTCTCCTTACTCCATCATCAGACTATCACCACCAAGTGTAGCGAGTAGGTCTCATCAGAATGAAATAAATGAGCCCACCTCGAGGGGTTTCTTAGTGGTCACTAAGGAGTGCCACTGACTTCCTCCCTGCTCCACCATCAGACCCTTACCACCAAGTGTAGCGGATAGGTCACATCAGAACGAAACAAATGAGGCAGAACTCAAAGGGCTTCCTATTTGCCATTAAGGAGTGCCACTGGCTTTCTCCCTGTTCCATCATCAGTCCCTTGCCACCAAGTGTAGCAAATAGGTCTCATCAGAACGAAACAAATGAGCCCAAACTCAAAAGGTTTCGTAGTGGTCATTAAGGGTGCCACTGGCTTCCTCCCAGCTCTCTCTTCACATCATCAGACCCTCGCCACCAAGTGTAGCGAATAGGTCTCGTCTGAACAAAACAAATGAGCCCAAACTCGAGAGGTTTCCTAGTGGTCATTAAGAAGTGCCACTGGCTTCCTCCATGCTCCATCATCAGACTCTCATTACCAAGTGAAGCGAATAGGTCTCATCAGAACGAAACAAATGAGCCCAAACTCGAGGGGTTTTCTTGAGGCTATTAAGGAGTTTCACTGGCTTCCTTCCTGCTCCATCATCAGACCCTCACCACCAAGTGTAACGAATAGGTCTCATCAGAACGAAACAAATGAGCCAGAACTCGAGGTGTTTCCTATTGGTAATTAAGAAGTGCCACTGACTTCCTCCCTGCTCCATCATCAGACCCTAACCACCAAGTGCGACTAAAAAGTCTCATCAGAACGAAACATCGGAGGCCAAACTCGAGGGGTTTCCTAGTGGTCATTAAGAAGTGCCACTGGCTTCCTCCCTGCTCCATCATCAGACCCTTACCATCAAGTGTAACGAACAGGTCTTATCAGAACAAAAGAAATGAGCCTAAACTCGAGGGGTTTCCTAGCAGCCATTGAAGAGTTCTATTGCCCACCTCTTGACTCCATCATCAGATCAGCTCGATGGTAGCAAATTAATGTATTGTCATCGGATTCATATAGACTTGCAAAGTTTCAAATCAATACGACAATTAGAAGTAGGTTAAAATTGATTTCCAAGATTTTCTTACATTGTGACTTAGTTACAAGTGAAGCTAATAAAAGTGTGGTAATAAGTAGAGTGTAATGAACCAAAATACTGTGACGTAAGCATTCGTCAATCAATAACAGATTGCGGATGCAAAGAAAGATCAAAGTTCGTACAGGATTATGTTCTTTATTTTTCATACGTACCTACTAGTCCAGTCAAAATAAATGTTTTTGTATGGAGTAGGTTGCAATTCGGGTGATAATTTAGAATAACATAAATGAATACTTGAAAAACCGGAAATTAAAATAATGCCTGATATTAACTACGTAATTATTAATCACTAAAGTAAGAAAATACAATTTGGGTGTAAACAAAAAATGGAAAACTGGTGATTTAGTTCATGTAAGAGTGTTTTAGAATGCTTTCATTGAGGAATAAAAAATCTCTTATCAAGGTCGATTTATTTCGAATATTTTATATCAAATTGTTTCTAACGTTATAACAATAAGGGCACTCCGAGTGATATTTAATCGTGATAGAAAAAACGTCGTATAATGTGCAGAATATTGTTCTTAGTCCAGGGATTACTTGCATATCATAATCTAAATGGTATCCATACATTAAATTATAATATTCACTTATAGTGCCTTTTTCGTCTAATAATTATAAATGACCAAAACACAACTTTAGTTATTTCTCACGAACGCACACCAGTATAACTACAAAATCACAATGAGTGCTAAAAAAAATAGCAATACTATTATTTAAAAATAAATTTCTTAAAACGATAGATGATACGTAAATACATAGGGACAATAGGTGATAAAGAATACTCAGCATTTTATTTTACATCCAAAGAAAAACATTTTCAGTCAAAGGAGAGTGGGAGAAAACTATGGAGCTTGGACCAAGAAAAAATATTGGCGGCCACTTCTAGAAGTAGTCTCTCTTTAATGGTAGTGATATGTGCTTGCTTTTTTTTAAAAACCTTACTTCGTTGTCATGGATAGTTTCAGAGTTATGATCTTTTTGAAATATTTTGAATTTCACTAAAAAATCATAAAAAAACATTGTTTTAACCATTTTTTTCGTGTCTATATTTAGACTCGGGTAACTCTTAAGGTGCGGTCACATTTCTCTGATGTCACGTGTTTAACACGCCGTCAGATGACATCGGTTTTCATAGTAAATGCATGCTCTAGAAGCACACTTATCTTATACATGTCCATATAAATACGGCATGTTTAGAAAAGTGTGTAGCAAACGATTAACATACAGCAATGAATTTTCGGTATTTTGTTGAAATGCTTAAGAACTAGGGCTGTACGTTTTGTTTAGAATATAGGCTGGAATAAGATATAGTATACTTTTTATACCGATATTCCTACGGGAACGGGAACCATTTTTCATTATCTTTTTAACTATCCACATCTGATAATTATGCTCATAAGAAAAAATGAAGCACATATTCATTACTTTCATTTAAAATTAGATTCTTAAGTGGCCGCACACTTTAATTTTTTAATCTTTGGTTCAGAGGTGCCCAGTCTCCTTTCGTTCAACACTGACCTTCCCTGACCAGTCATATAACTATATAACATGCATATTAATTAAGCATCTAAATCAAATAAAGAGCGCATTACTTACATCGATGTAAGTACAACTATTACCAACCTACCTCTTCGAGCTTAGCCTAGGCCTAGCGTTCCTCCTTCTCTTCCCTCCGTTAAAAAAATAGAATTCTTCGACAGGTTATTCCTGACTGTGGAGCAGACCGACTACCTGGTGGTCCACTGGTTCATCTTCGCGTTCGACCTGACCGTGGCGGTCTGGATGATGTGGGGCCGCACCAGGCACGTCGCCATGTTCTTCTGTGCACTGTTCCACCTCATGAACAGCCGGCTCTTCAGAATTGGTGCGAAACCGTTATTAAATATTCCTGATTCTGAATGTTAACTTGACTCATTATGTGCTTCAGTCTTTTTCTGCTCTGTCTATAATTTTCATCAGTCATTTGGCATTTTATGGCTAGGGGAAGCCCGGGACAAGATGCATAGTGTGGGTAAGACGAATACTTCATTTTAATAAAACCCTACAATAGATGGCACTATTGGACGAGCTCGGGTCGGTAAAACAGTAACTCTAAAGCGCCATGACAGTTCAACCAAAATAATAGTTCCGGTAATAAAATTAGTGGTCAAAGAAAAATAAAAGATTTTTTGATGTTTTGATTTGAGTATTGATTTTTGTATTATATATTAAGTGTTAACGAATAGACTCTGTATGATCGGTTGCGTGTTGTTTGAAGTTTGATTTGTGTTCGTAATTTTTTATTCGTCGGTGGAAGTTTTACAGTAGTTTAATAAAACTTTTGAATACTAGTGCTTTGGGCAAAACGGATAGCTCTCCGATAAAATTTCTAATTTGGCAGGTCCTTGCAAATCTACGGTGGTTATGTGTGGGGATGTATCCGTTTTACCCAGGGGGGTCAGGCAAAACGGATAGTAAGAACGTTTTTCTTATTCAAAAAATTTTTCAGAAGTTGTTTAAGTTTTAAAGTTTTTTTGGCTTTTCCCAGAGATAATTAACCAAACTACAAATAAATAATAATAAAAACTGTAGTTTGTACGTTTTTTCTAGCCATTCCCTTAACATATTCATCTTGCTCGGGCTTCCCCTATAGATCTGCCATTTTATTTGGACATAGGTATCCAGAATGTATTCTCTTTTAATTATAAACTACTCGTAATTACTTAACACTAAATGTGTGTCATTAAAGTAAGTAATAAAATTTGACAGGTATGTTCCCTTGGGTATGTCTCGCAACGATGCCGTTATTTTACCCATTCGATTGGCCGAAATTAATATTCAAGTTCATAAGTATCCATTGGATAAAACTACGCAATAAATTGTGTTATAACATTTCACAATACACAACGGAATTTAAATGTAAATTAGACTGTAACATGGATGAATTTGATGCTCATGGAGTATCTATATGTTCCGATGAATTATTAGCAAATCAGAAGAATAATGATAACGAATCGTCAGATAAAAACAATACTGAAAACAACGTCCTGAAAAAGGATAGTATTAATGAAGTGCCGGAAAATAACAAAGAACTTGTTAAAGCCTTCTTAGATGGTAATGCTAAAGAACATAAACCTGATGATCAAAACAAAGAAAAAATTTACAACAAAAAATCAACGAAATCTGGTGCCATTAAAAATTTCAAAGTTTATATGATCGTCTTCCATATAATCACCCAAGCGTTCTTACCATTTTCACATTTCATCACCAAGGTAAGAAATAATAAATAAAATATTTATTTACTTATTCACTTAGACATAATAAAATAAATTGTAAGTACTTATGAATCATTAACATTTTCCTACCGCCCATTTAACTTTTTACTAACTAGAAGAACAGGCGCAATAAACTTAGCGTTTCTTAAGTTGATGCAGTAATTTGTAGCTTTAAGCAATATAAAATTAACTGATACTCATTTTAAAGGTTTCAACAATTGGACCAATGGCCTTTATGGTTACTCTTGGGACATGATGGTTCATACCTGGGAGGCGCCAGTAATTTGTAGCTTTAAGCAATATAAAATTAACTGATACTCATTTTAAGGGTTTCAACAATTGGACCAATGGCCTTTATGGTTACTCTTGGGACATGATGGTTCATACCTGGGAGGCGCATTCCGTCATCATCAAAGTCGTTGACAACGAAAAAAATACTGAGTTTTACATCGATCCTCACTTATTCGCTCCCAACGATCGGTGGAGCAGGCACGGAGACATGGTTTATCAATACGCGCACTGCCTGAAAAATAACATCATGGAGACGCGGAAAACAAGTAACGGTCGTAGAATCTCCAACAACATCTCAATTTACGTGGACATTTGGTGTTCAATGAACGGCCGGTTTGCCCAACGTATGTTCGATCCTTATATCGATATGTTGCAAGTTAAGTGGTCTCCTTTTGAAGATGTTTCATATTTGATGCCAATTCTGGACGAAGCTGAGAGTTGGAGAGAAATGTTACATAAGATCAAAGAAGAAGTTCATGCGTGGAGTAACTATAGTGATGTTACCTTCTTTGCTGATTTTCCTGGTGAGCACATCAAACAATCAAAAGTTTCATTGTTTTGCACAGTTTGGTAAAAGTTTCTTTTTTACAGGTTATGCTCAGGACAAATTTATTCCCAACGACTTGCAAAATGTAACACTGACTGTGCTCCAGGGCCGCGTGGCCTATGAACCGGAGCCGTCCGTAGCCTTCGACGGCCACTCCACTAGACTTGAAACAGGAGATAGTTTCAAAGTGCGCTCTGGAACTTTCCATAGAGTTCTGGACATCGGCGAGTCCTACGCATATTATATGTACACTTTCTTCAACGCCACTGAAGCGGCTGCTGAAATCCAGAACGACCTGCCAAAACCGAGGTTGCCTATAGTAAGCGAGCTGGCAAGGAGATTCAGCAACATGATCAAATTCGGCAATTTGGTGCTCCAGAGTTTCGTGCAAATTCTTTTCCGGTTGACCGCTTCTTGTAATTAATATATTATTATGCTGTAAATGAATTGCTATACATATGAGAATTAATGTTCCGCCGTCTTTAACCAACTAATTTGCAAAACACTTCTTCGATATCCTGTTGCAGTGACAAAGAATCAGGGTCATTGGTAATCTTATTAAAAATCTTAAGATCATCAGCGTAAGCAAGACACTCACAACTAAATAACCATAACAAATCGTTGATAAACAGAATAACTAGCAGTGGTCCTAAATTGGAGCCTTGTGGGACACCTGGCCGTGGAACAAACGGCTCTGAGTCACTCGGGAAGAATGTAGCTTTTTAATGGTAAAATATTTTTTTAAATTCGGCCCAGAAGAATTTATATTTATATTTATATTACTTTATAATATTAGTATAGATGATTGTAAGAGGCAAAGATAAGGCTTGCGCACATATACGTATAAATGCAGGTGGAACGCCGTCAGGGCCTGACGGGCCAGAGTCCGAGGATTTATTGCCTGTAACTACTTCAGTTTCGGATATTACTACTTTCGACAGACAAAGATTCGATTCTGAAAACTTAGGACTGTAGGGGAAAGGTGTCCAAAATGATCCCCCTAAGGGAAATTGGTTACTGTATCAAAAATATTATAGTAAGAGCAAACATTGAAAGAGTTTTGGGTAAGTCATTTAAGTGTTGTTATACTGTCATGCCATTATTGCAGTTTGATTTATATCTTTAGAGTTATTAGTGATTTTCCAAACCTCTACTAAAGGATCATTTTGTACACCTGCCGGCCTAGCATGAGCGGCTTATAGCGCGCGATATGATATGGTACGGCAAGTTGTCTTGCTTACTCCACTAAGGTGTAAGCAAGACAACTTGCCGTACCATATCATATCGTGCGCTATAAGCAGCTCATGCTAGGCCGGCTGGGTGTCTAAAACGATCCCATACTATCTTGGTTGGAGGGTATCAAGGTTGGAGATGTCGTTTTGATCAAGGAAGACCATTTGCCTCCAGCGAAGTGGCTCTATGGTCGAATCGAAATGCTGCACTCTGGTAAAGACAGCGTTACCTGCGTGGTGTCAGTCCGGTTTCCATCATAAAAAAATCCATCATAAGACGTTCAACTTCAAAGTTATGCATTTTGCCCACAGAACAAGATTGTTCTCTGCCTTTTCCAGTAAATAGTGTTTGATCAATGCATTATGTTGTTTGTAAATATGTGTCGTTGTTTGTTGTTATTGTTTAGCCTTTTGTAAGACCCCTTAAGTAATAAGTTAAGTAGATATACTTGCTGTATCATTTATGTTTTGTGTTCTTGTGTTTGTATAAGGAATAATCTAACGGTTGTGTTACCATGGTGGGCGGATTGTACTTACGGGCGAAGCCCTAGGTGGGCGGAATGGTCAATATCCAAAAATGAAAAAAAAACCTAATGTGAAGGAAGGGTAACGTTGTCATTCATATTACTTCAATAAAAGATGGTTTCAGCATAAGGTATTTTATTTATTTAAATTACTTACATGGATTTTGTGTGATACTTGTGCCGAAAGTGTATTACATAATATAATAATGTGTAATTTTTTGATTTTAGGTAAGTATTTTGAATGTACCTAGGTGTTTTAACGTTAGATATATTTTAATTTTAAACATTTAAATACGTAAGTACCCGTCTAAGTAATATTAATTTATATTTTTAACGCATAAAATCATGCATTTTTTCTTTTTATTCAGCGTTTTCTTTAGTGCTGTGCTGCAACTATTTACTTAAAGTGTTAACGCTATATTACATTTATGACTTTAATTAGTATTATTAAGCAAAGTATAGAAGCTGTAACTTGCTCGTATGATCTGTAACAAAAAAATTCAATAAGTAGGTATTAATTATAAGCACTCTAAGTAGGTACTCTCAAAATGTTACGTGCAACGAATCAAGTAAGAAGTGCATCTATACCTATGGTTCAATAAAAATTAAACTTACCCCTAAAAATGTTTTGAGAGTCATTTCGTTAAAAGGACCAGCCTCAAACACCAATCTTTTTGCAGTTGTGATGCCAAGTAATGCTACATGTCTTTGATATTTATTGTGTATTCCCGTCCAATCACTTTCAAATACTCCGTAGCTAACAAGAAGACTCTGAAATATGAAAATTCTGTAATAGTTAATGTGATGAGATTTCATGTTGCTTCTACTAATTGCCTCTGTCTTCTTATTTCACTACTGAACCGAAAGTAATCCAGAAATCTATAGACGAGCGAGCCTATTACCTATTAGGTACATCGCATTTTGTAAGCACGAGGTCGACTGGCAGGGCGGGCGGCCGGGCGCGGGGCGGCGGCGAGCGTCACAAAAAACGCGGTGTTCATAGGCACCTAACACCTAACTTTGTCTTGCAAACTATCGATTACCTTTTAAAACCCATAATAATAAATATATGAAAACTCACTTCCTCAGTAACCTCATTGCTGTGCCAGTAAAAAAATAACAGTTGAATAAGACAGGCCACGAGATAAGAACAGCCAGACGCACGCGTTCCCAAATCATTGTTTACCTGAAATCAAGTAAAATTTGTCCATTCGCTTAGATAGTGCCGCCCTTTTATCGCGCCGCCTTGGCACGTGCCGCGTCTTGTCAAAGGATGCCGCCGCATAAACAAAAGAAGCCGCGTGCGGCGTACACCCGCACATGGAATTGGATTTTGGGATTCGGCATTTATTTAATTATATTTTCTTAAATAATCTATGTTTATTATAAATACAGGTGGTAACGACGGTTGTGACTTGTGACAATTCGAGCGATGATGAGTAATCATAATAATCATATAAAAAAATAAAAATCATTATTATTATTTGTAAATCACTTATTTAACTTCCTTTTATATAAAGATAACCAAATTTTCATTAAAATTGACTTTGGTACCCAACTTGACTGTATTGCATTTTATAGCAAGAGCCACAATGCCGTGCGGGTGTACCGACACTATCTAACCGAACGGACTTTTACATGGGTACGTATTAGGGGTTGCATTTCCCGGTACTGGGCAGAAAACGGAATTCCCGGTACTGCGCTAACTCTGGTAGGTACCGGGAAATTCGGTACTTTTCGGTACTGAGATTTTTTTTATGTATCGTAAATAAAATAAAGTAAAAATAACGTTTGTACTATTGGTAATTCGTTTTAATCAACAATTATTTTTCATCTGACTAATCTAAGGCTTAAATCTAAATAGAGCAGAAAATATAACTTAAAACGAGATCAATAAGTAATCGAATTACTTTTAATTGACATCCTAGTAACTAAACTATGATGAGGCTGGCTTAACCTTATAATGTTAAAAGTCCCTAAATAAATAAAGAAATAAAAAACAATATGAAACGAGTTATTTAAAATTTTACTTTTTCATTCACAATGCAATTTTTATTATTGTGGTTTTTACATCGGAGCTGGTTGTGAGACAGATCGACTTTTTCTAAATACTTCATTTTCAATTTTTCAATAATATGAAACGAGATCAAGTAATTTAAAACTTGCACTCAGGTTTCTCTATGTAATCAAATTACTTAAAAGTTAACATCATCGTCCACTGCTGGACATTGGCCTCTCCAAGAGTACGCCATCGAGCATCAACATTAACATTTTCTTATTTTTATTTTTTACATATATTACTAATTTCCCAAATGATTATTATTTTTGATTTTTATTTATAATGTTGGGATTATTATTACTATTTTTGCCATTTATAATTCTAATTCTCTAATTTTCTGATTATTACTACTGATCTTTGACATTTATTTTTACCATCATTTTAATTCTGCATGTTGTCCACACACACATACACTCAAACACTTTCTTCCACTGTTATTATTTTGTTTATAATTTAGTTTACCATGCGTCTCAAGGGCTGAAATGGCCAATGGCTGAAAATCAGTGTTTTGCCTCCGGGCAAAAACTACACAGAGGCTTGGCCCATTTTGCTGCTGCACATACGTACAATTCTTTCTTTTCTTTCTTTTTTCTTAAATATGTACTTTCCAATTTTGTTTATTAGGTATATTTTGTGTTTTCTGTTTTTATGTTTATCTCGGCAATTGTATGTATGTGAAATAATTCCGCAATAAACGATTTATCTATCTATCTATCATCAGTGGCTGCTCTCACGCAGCTCTTACCAGCCACGCTGCAAAAATCGTCGCTCCACCTAGTTTGAGGGCAAACGTAGTGTAGGCACTACGTTTGCTGATACGCGGACTCTAATCTTGGAACTCGTTTAGCGGTTATCGGTTCTGTCTGCGGCTTATAAGGCTGGCCCACTGCCACCTCAGTTTGCTAATCCGGTGGGCTATGTCGATTACTTTGCTTCTCTGTCGGATTACCACGTTCCGGATTCGATCCTTCAGAGAAACTCCGAGCATAGCCCTTTCCATAGCTCGCTGAGCAACTTTTAATTTGTGAACCAACCCTGCCGTGAGTGTTCACGTTTTGGCTCCGTATGTCATAACAGGTAGGACGCACTGGTTAAAGACTTTTGTCTTTAGGCTCTGTGGAATAGGCAACGTAAAGACCCGACGAAGCTTCCCATATACTGCCCAGCCCAGCTGTATTCTTCTCTTGGCTTCCTTCTCGAAGTTGTTTCTACCTAACTGCAGAATTTGCCCGAGGTATACACATACTCCGTGACAACTTCAAGAGTACAGCCTTGTACTGCAATTGGCTCCAGAGTAATATGTTCATTGAACCTATTATATTATCTGTGATTGAACATAACCTTTTTTTGTCCAAGTTCATCCTAAGACCGATGAGTTGAGAGGAATCAGCTGGACCGTTCAGCATGTGTTGAAGAACGTGCAACGATTCGGCCACAATAGCGATTTTGTCTGTAAATCGCAAGTGTGAGATGTATTCGCCGTTGATGTTAACGCCACGTCCTTTCCAATCTTATAAGTTATATTATAACTAAAGTCAGGAATCAAATACCTTTATTGCTTATAACGAAGTGAGCGAAATAGCGATTAAATATAAAACGAACACAAAACATAATATAAAAAGAAATCAGTACTTTATCAAATTACTTGGCGCGTCATTCGTTCATTTTGTTCTCATCGCAAAATAGGGACATTTTTAAACTAATAGACGATTAGTATTGCAAACACGGAGCTTAAGATTGGCGTAATTTTAAGTTATAACAAAAGTACCGAAAGTACCGAATTTCCCGGGAAATGAAGTCTCAGTACCGGTACTGCGTAAAAGCCCACTTTCCCGGGAAATACCGGGAAAAATCGGTACCGGGAATTCCCGGGAGCATGCCCTAGTACGTATTATGTTTAAAATTAAAAACCTAACGTTAAAACACCTACGTTCAAAATACCTAAAATCAAAATAGGTAAGTAGATATCCAATGTTTTAAAATACCTAAGCAAATAACACCTACATAAGAAACACCTAAAAGTTCAAAATACCAAATGGACTAAATATCTAATGTTTAAAATGTCTATACTTAGCTATAACACCAAAGTTTGATTCACACACATTTTAAATACCAAATGGTCAAAATAGGTACCTACTTACCTAAAATTGTCCTAATATTTGAGTGGCTCGGAAGTCCTGTAGAACACGTGATAGGTTAGAAATTTTAATTTTGACGACCGATTTGGCGCAGGGGTAGGATACCTGCCTTCTGCGCCAGAGGTCTCGGGATCGATTCCCGAACAAGACAAATATTTGTGTACATGAACATGCTTATTTGTCTTGGTCTGGGTGTTTACTATGTAGGGCAGGCGTACCGGTTTTGGCCACTGTACTGGTTTTGGCCACTTTTTGCTCTAAAAGTTTTCTAAACAACTTTTAGCCATTTTTGATAAAGGCAATTAAAATAAGGTATTTTAAGGTAAAAATAACAACCGTTAGAATTCCTTATGTCATAAGATTTTTTTCGATAAATCCCATTTTCTGTTTTAAAAAATGTTTTGTATGAAAATTTTAAGAAATTTGTTTTGGATGAAATACTTTATAAACCTTTGTTTTTTTACAATTAAATTGTTGTTTTGCAATTGACTGGTTTCTAGCGCATTAGAATATATTGATTTTACCTGGGTTTGGTTTTGATTTTTCGCAATACTTACAAAAGTTTAACTATCAGTAAGTGGCCAAAACCGGTACATTTGGCACCTCTCACACATTGTGTGTAATATAAAAAAAACTATTTTACTTTTATAAGTTTGAATAATGTACCTTTAAAGGTAGATAAATTATCTATAATTTAAGATATAATTTGTGTCTTAAATACCTAAGACCATTTAGTACTTAGTGCTTAAAAGTCAAACAATCCTTAAAAAAAATAACCACGTAGGTAATGAAAAATGGAAAATGAAGTATTTAGAAAAAATCGACCCGTCTCACAACTAGCTCCGATGGGACACGAACCCACGATCTTGAGTGAGACGGGTCGATTTTTTCTAAATACTTCATTTTCCATTTTTCAGTAACAAAAATTGCATTGTGAATGCAAAAAACTAAAAATTAAAATAAACCACGTAGGTAATTTAAGGCGCTAATCGCTTCGCTGCGCTTAGCGGTCGCCTTAAATTTCTAAACTATCACGTGTTCTACAGGACTTCCGAGGAGTGCAGGACTTTTCGGTATTTTTCATTTTGGTCAAATACTTAACTGTTAGGTAAACTAATTTTAGGAACTTTGTTCATAGGTATTTCAAGTTTTATCTTTCTGAACTTCAGTGGTATTAACCGATTCGTTGCGGCACCCATTTTGGAAAACTTTTCGCCATGGCTGTGAACAAATTTTCTATGTCACGACTGGCGTGTGAAGCGCCATAGAAATTGATCGCACGCCTATTGTGCCATCAGCCATGTATATAAAAACAGATGTTTTTTTTCTTTTTGTCTGGTTTAAACTTGATTGAAGTTTAGTTGACATCAAAAGACGGTAGTGTATGGCACGATACGTTATTTAAATTGATTTTGAAGAGGTAAACTACGTGTTTTTCCAGAAATGGAAGGAAAGCGACTTTATATTTTCAGATGTTTCAAACCTTTTGTGATGTTTTTTAATTTTTTTATTGTAAAGAAAACAGTTCCTAGAAACATTTTAAGGTAGTTAACACTTGTTTGGGTAATTCTCATTTTAGAGGTCGAAAATTGATGATTTCATGAAAATATCTTTTCATTATAAATTAGGGCAAATTTCTCAAGTTTAGGTCTTACTCTACACGAAAAAAATAGTCGCTTTGCTCACAGCTCCAAAAACCCTTTATTTTTTTTGGGGAGTTTTGTCCATGGAAGTGACCGAATATGGCTCCCACGGAAGTGACAATTACTGCATTAAAATTCAAAAAACATAAGTTCTAATTCAGACATGTAATTAATGATTTGGCATTAGGTTTATGATGCAAAAAGACAATTTAATCACGTACACAAAGTTTGATTAACATCAATTAAATACCTTAAAATAGCTGCCATGGAAGTGGCGGTTATGCTTTTTAAAATTTAAAGATTTTGAGTGGCATTAATATACTAGGCAATGGCATAGAATTGCTCGTCTTTCGGCAAATCTGTTAAAATTTGTACGTCTTTGAAATAATAATGGCGACGGCGCGTGTTCAGTCACTCAAATATCAAAAGTAATGAGAACGAGAATAATTTACAATCAGTGATTCTGGTTACCTACATTATATTTTGTGCGTGACGTGCTCTTGTAAGATGTCAGACACTGAGGACGGTATTCATCGAACTCCCCTCAAAAAGAGAAAGCCTTACCAAACAATACTCCTTACATAAAAATATACCACCAACCTCAATATTTTACCAAAAAATACTACTGTAGTATTGAAAATACTACATCTGGTGGCACTAGTTATAGCACGTCCAATTATTATTTTTTCTAGTCTTCTTTATATTGTTTTATATATTTCGTTCCGAAGGAACAGGTTAAGGCACACCATACTGCCTCGTCATTAGCTTTTTATGTCGTTATTTTAATTTTTAGTTTTTTGCATTCACAATGCAATTGTTACCACTGAAAAATTCATCGGAGCTGATTGTGAGACGGGTCGATTTTTCTAAATAGGTACTTCATTTTCCATTTTTCAGTTCTAGAGATGTCCCATATTAAAATCATATCGACTTATATATCTTTTTTTCAAGAGTAACTTTTGGAGAAATTGCAATATATTTATTTCATTTTACTTATTTGAAACGAGTAACTGTTTTTCCACAACTTTATGTAACAAAAATGTTAGTAGTGTTTGTCAAAACTAACGTTACATCGCACCTCAAAAGCATCGATGAAATAAAAGAACGCACTCTTACACACACAATATTGTATTAGTTAGGTATCTAAAACGCGAAAAATTACTTTCGAAATCATGTTTGTTTTGTTCTGAAGAGGTATGACGCTTTACCGAGGCTAAGGTAATAAAAGAGATGTGACTTGTTCGGTGTCAAGATGTATATTGAGATAATAATATTGAGTACAATTAAAGATACATTATCTTAGTAAGCGATCTTATTCTAGATTGCTGAGAATGCTACGCGTGTGTTCCAATTTTCTGTAAATGCGCGATAATGCAAACATCTTGTTTGTGTAATATGTTGCAATCATACTTCATCTCCCCTGAAAAAGTGGAAGGATCATCCCCTCCCTGCAAAAGGAACAGACTCGTAACATTGACTTTAACGAGCTTAACCAAAATTTAATTACTTAAGTAAAATAAGTAAACAAAATTTAAACATTATCAACATAGCAAAGTTAAAACTATTTCATTTATTAAATCGTACTAATACAAAAGCGTTTTACAATATAAACAATATACCTAATTAAAATTGTATCTAATTAAAATGGTATCGAATTGAAATGGTATTGAATTAAAACGGAAGCTTCACATTTTACACTTAATCATAACAATAACAAAGTGTTAAGTAACATGGTATGTAATTAAGTACCTATACTTATAATTACGTATCAAATAAAATAGTTATTTATTGAATGGTTTGGTATTATTCTTATGCACAATTATAGCTTTATTTTCTTTTAAAATTTCTACATTAGACGTCATATCTCTTAAAACTTTATAAGGGCCATTGTAAATACTATCTAATTTATTTCCTACTTGGTTCTTTAATAATAACAAATCGCCTAACTGATAGGTAACATTATTGCTAGTTTTATCATACAATAATTTTCTTTTCTCTTTAGATTGTATCAAGTTACGTCGTGCGTCGGATTGCGCTTGTTGTAAACGATACTTAAGTTCTCGGGGATAACTGTCATAGTTATATAAGGGGTCGATTTCTGATTGTAAATTATTTGGAAGGTTACAAATTTTTCCAAAAACTAATTCGAAAGGCGTATATTTAGTTTCACTATGCACTGTGGTATTAAAAGAAAAACACCAATATGGAATCCAGGTGCTCCAGTTATGTTTATAATTATTACACTGGATTCTCAGAAAAGCTCCTAGGGTTTTATGAGTATTTTCTAAAGCGCCTACAGTTTCGTGATGGTACGCCGTAGAATTTAATTTTTTAATATGTAATAGAGAACATGTTTCGGACATCACTGATGACATGAATTCGGTTCCCTGGTCAGTCAATATTTCTCTAGGAATACCATAACGTAAAATGAAATTATTGGTAAAAGATTGAGCAACTGTGACCGAGTCTTTACTAGGTAATGGATACGCTTCAACGAATTTGGTTAAATCGCATTGTAATGTCAATACATATTTATTATTATAGTCATCAACATCGAGTGGACCCATTATATCCAAACTAATTCTTTCGAATGATGAGTGGGCTGTTGATGTTATGGTTAAGGGCTGCTTAATATGTTTATTACTATGCTTATGATATTGACATTGATGGCAATTTTTAACAAAAAGTTTTACATCATTACTCAAACCTGGCCAAAAATAATATTGCTTAATGTTGTTCATCATTCTATTAACTCCTGCGTGTCCGCTGGTAGGTAATAGATGGAAATCATTTAGTATTACTCTTTTTTGTTCACTATCATATATTCTTAATATATTTTTTGTTATGAGAAAGCGCGGGGTAACAGAGTTAATTCTTTTTGTTGCTTGTACAAGACTTTTGATTTTACTCTCGTTACATTTTTCTTTAATAATAAGTACCTCATGTATGCCTATTTTTTGACATAATGACTCTAAGTCCCTCGCTAACACCTCTGGGGTAGATGACGATCGGGTACTCAGATATATCGCTGATTGCGAAGGTACGTAAACGTAACAACTTGCATTAGAAATAATGCTATCTTTAGACTTTGAATAATTGTCAAACTTTAATTGATTAAAACTTAATTCAGTTACGTCATCGGGTTTCTTGAGAAGTTCTACCGCAATAGGTTGATCAGGCCTAGTGCTGGTGGAGCTCTCTGAAGAAGAATCAGTGGGGGTTTTTAATTTTTTACTTTGTGCTCTAGTTAAAACTGATACTGTGTTTTGATGTAATGATTTTAAAGTAGAAGATGTAATAGGTATGCGACTCAATGCGTCTGCAGCTGCATTGTTTCGTCCTGGAACATACTCTATTTCAAAATCATACTCCTCTAGGAATAATCGGAATTTAGTAAGTCTGCTTGTTGGGTCTTTCAAGTTAAATAAATAAATTAACGGTTTGTGGTCTGTTATAATTTTAAATTTACGTCCATATAAATAAGGGCGAAAATGTCTCACAGACCAAACAATTGCTAAAAGTTCTAATTCTATGATGGGATATCTCGTCTCGGCGGGTTTCAGGTTTCTACTCGCATACGCGACTACTTGACCGTTCATGTTAGATAAAACAGATCCTAAACCTGTCTTACAAGCATCTGTTTGTAGCCGAAAGATGTTACTTTCTGAAAAATCTGGATAAGATAAAATAGGGGGTTGAATTAATGCTGATTTTAATTTTTCAAATGCCGTTTGACACTCTGATGACCATAGAAACTGTACATTCTTTTTTCTTAATTGATTTAAAGGATAAACAATGTTTGCAAAGTTCGGTATGAATCGTCTGTAGTAATTTGCAAACGCGACAAAACGATTGACATCGTCGCAGTTCATCGGCACTGGATAGTTTTGCATGGTTGCAATTTTACTTTCATCTGGTAAAATTCCATCAGAAGTTATTTTGTGTCCTAGATATATTATTTCGTTTCGCAAAAATTCACACTTCATAGGATTTAATTTTAAGTTAACTTTTCTAAATCTCTCTAGTATACTAATTAAGTTTTTATTGTGGTTTTCTATAGATTTCCCGAAAATTACGCAATCATCTAAATAAATAAAAGCCTTTTTATAATTTAAGCCTGACATTGCAATAGTCATAAGACGTGAAAATACACTCGCAGATGTCCGGAGACCCATGGGACAGCGTTTCATCTGAAAAATTTTATCACCAGCAGTGAAAGCTGTGTACTTTCGTGAATCTTCGCTTAAAGATAACTGATAATAGCTTTGCGAAAGGTCTAATTTTGAAAAATAAATGTTATTTGCAAGCGAATCTAAGATATCAGTTATATTAGGCAAAGGGAATTTGTCGTCCTCAATACGATTATTTAACTGCCTGTAATCTATAACTAATCGCCATTGTTTCTCGTTTGACCTATCTGTTTTTTTCGGTACAAGCAAGACGGGACTAGACCACTCTGACGTAGCCTCTTCTATAATATCATTTTCGAGCATAATATCTATCTGTTTCTGAACTTCCTTCCTTAGTGCGAACGGTAATCTATGTGGCTTGACATAAACTGGCGAGACATTAGGTTTTAAAGTTATATTATGGGTCATTAGGTTTGTACAAGAGAGTTTGTCGCCTGGCAGATGAAAAACATCTGCGTACTTAGCGCAAATACTTTCAATACTTCGTTTTTCTTCTAAATTCAGTTCAGGTAAATTTAATAATCCTAATAATGTTTTTACACGATCGACAGAAACCTCCTCTTTTTCAAAATTACAGACTTCAAAATCATTCAATGAAAAAGTCTCTAAATCGGTAAGATCTAGATCAACTTCTTTCTCAGTGGTGTTTAATATCCTTACTGGCATGCGACCATTACAAGGTTTCGCTATTATACTTCCTATAAAAACTCCTTTCTGTATCTCTTTAGATAAACAAACACAATCGTCGCCTAACGATGTAGGTATATATTTTATTACCTCACATCGTGGCGGTATCAAATGTCTATAGTGACTCAATATAGGTATAGACACATAATTACTATCTTTAGTTAAAAGCAAAGTATTTTCTTTATAGTTAATTATAGCTTGATAGCGTTTCAAAAAATTATCACCTAAAATACCATTTGCAGAACAAGACATATTTTTAAACACATACATTTTTCCTCTAAAAACTAACCCATTATAAGACAAATCTAAGTAAATATATCCTTCAGATACTAGTTTACCGCTAACACCTTTTATAACTAACTTCTCAAATGTAATTAAATTCAATAACTTCGGATAATCGCATAACCATTCGTATTTTAAAACACAAAGGCTTGCTCCGCTATCGACTAAAAGATCGATATTGCTATTACTTACGTTAAAAGTTACGGTACTACTATTATTGTAGTTTAAAACATAATTTTCAGTAGGAACGAAAAAAATCTAAATTATTATCGTTCTGGGGCTCAGAACGCGCTTGTGACTCACTATTGGTCGATTGCTCGTGGCTAGCGTACTGCACACGTTGAAAAGGCACAGCTGAGCGCGGCGGGCGCGGGCTCGGCCGACCGCGGTCACGTGAACGTGATTGTGTTCCTTGCGCGGCGCGGGAGTCTCGCGACATGTACTTACCTTGTTGTGGTCTCGTGTTTCCGGCAGCGTACCTATTGTTTGCGCTAAATCTATTATAGTAACTATATTTATTAGAATAATTACTTGGCTGACGCGGATAATTAGTAGGTGTGCGTGAGAAATTACGAGTATGAAACTTTTTAATGTTCATAACTTCCTCGTGTCTGGTAGACATTGACTGCTCGTCTAGGGCAGTTCTTATAGCCTCTGGTAAAGAATCAAAGTGACGTGATGCTATGATAGTACTAAGCTTTTGATTCACTAATCCATCTGAAAAGCGCTTGATTGCAACCTTTTCATTAATGGGACGCAATACTTCAAACTTAGTAGCGTCGTCATCCGCTTGTGCTATGGTTAAATTCACAAAAAGTTGTTCTAGTTCCGAGCCGAATGACTCGATCGACCTATGACCTTGACGACAGTTTTGTAATTTGTGTTGGATAGCAACAGCAGATTTTTTCTGAATCAAATGCGTATTCATATCTCTAATTAAATCTTTAATAGTTGGATAACTACTTTTTAAACGTAATTTTGCGCTAGGAGAGAGCCTAGTTTTAATCACAAAATCAATAAGTAACCCATGAGTAGCATCGCTGATCATTGAACTATATAATTGTATACCATCAATTAGAGATTTAGTGACGTGTTCTTGACCTGTCATCGTTGGTAAAAGTGCAATGGCTGTCTTCAAGTCAAATTTATCTTTTTCTGCCATTTTTGAAATACTACTAACACTTAAAGTCTCTAAAGAAATAATTTTGTCATAAATGATCTGAATGTCATTTGCTATTTTATTAATTAAAGTTATATCTTTAGTTGATACCTCCGATTTTTCAACTAAATTATGTACTTGAGCTAAAATATACTCTAATTTCGCGTATTCAAGTTTCGCTTCATTAAATTTCGTAAAACCTAACTCTTTTTGACGTCTATCTGGTCCTAGTTTTACTAAATTATCTTTAATATACAATAGTTTCTTATGCAATTCATTTAAATCGGAAATAATAAATGACATTATCTAATAAGAAAAAAATGTAATCCTACATATTATTTAAAACGTTTAGGTATAAAATAACTTACGACTTACGGTGGCATTATAGCGCGCGAATAAAATAATTACGTCTCTGCACGATGAGTAGGTATGTGGTGACCGGCGTGGCGTGTGGGGGCTGGGGCTGCGGGCTGGGGGTTTTCTCATGCTCCTTGAGTGTGTAGGATCTTCAGACTTCTAAGATGGGTTCCTGGACCGCTTGAAACAGCTAACTGAAGATCGGGCTGGGATTTCCCTTGCCCCTCGTACAATGGGCCGGGTTTCTACCCTGGACACCTCCTGGTCTACGTTGATGGTTGAGTCGACGTCGTTGCCAGTTCCACGGAAGATATTGTGTTTCTTAGAACTGCGCTGTTGAATTCTCTACGGAGTCGGTTGACAATTCGGTCCCAAATTTTCCGGATGCAGGCGTAAATGATGAGTATAACGATGAGAAGCAGTATGACGGATAGTAAAATTTCTGTTGTAGTGAGCTGGCTTGAAGTTTTCTGCGTTGCTTGGGCGTCGCCGCTGGCGGTTTGTGCGATGATAACTTCTTCTTTACTTTGTGGTGCTCCCATATTATTGTTTTGTCTTCCCAAGTAATGCGATGAACAGAAGTGTAGAGCCAAATAGCACCGCAACGAAGACTGCTGCTAGTATGGTGTTGAAAATTTTGCTTTGCTGCTCCATGTAGTAATGATTTTCCCGCAAAAATTTATAAGTTCGGTTGGCAAAGGGTCGCCATGAAGAGGTATGACGCTTTACCGAGGCTAAGGTAATAAAAGAGATGTGACTTGTTCGGTGTCAAGATGTATATTGAGATAATAATATTGAGTACAATTAAAGATACATTATCTTAGTAAGCGATCTTATTCTAGATTGCTGAGAATGCTACGCGTGTGTTCCAATTTTCTGTAAATGCGCGATAATGCAAACATCTTGTTTGTGTAATATGTTGCAATCATACTTCAGTTCTAGGTACTTTATTTGTTAGTTTCAATCGATTAAAAAATAACACGCCTATCGTGGCATGCGCCACACGTTAAAAATAATTCATTGCAACTTATAAAGGTTGTCAACCTCTGCAACTTTTAAATTCACACAATATCCAGAAGCTAACACAACAAGCTAGATCTACGTGGAAAACGATGATAGTTTTGTGCTAGGCAGATCCTTCTAAAACTTTATTTGAGGGAGTTACAATCGATTAAAAAATAACACGCCTCTAGACTCATCAGCCACAAGTTAAAAAACATTATGACACGCCTGTCGTGCAATTAGCAACGAATCGGTTAAGCATTTGACATTTTAAACTTTGTAAGTATTTTGAATTTAAGTGAAACAACCATTAGGTATTTTGATTTTAGGTATTTTGAACGTAGTTGTTTTAACGTTAGGTTTTCTAATTTTAGACATTTAAATACGTACCCACTATTCATATATATTTTTAAATATAGCTTTTACCCGTGACTTTGCTCGCATTAAAATCAGTTTATTAAACATTTATGGGTAAGGCCATACATTTTGCCACTTAGTAACATAGAGTGACACAGATACTTCTATGTTACGGTAACGTAAAAGTAACACGAAAGTAACTAACTTTATTAGACTTTAACTAGACTTTATGCCTTAAAACTAGATACACATTGCATGGGTAACAAACAGTCTAAAAATTACGACGAATCTTGCATCGTCTAAGCGCTGGCAAGCAGAGTACCTACCTACGTAATGACGAACAGACGTTTGGAATTTATTGTACGTTCTAGTACATTATAATTTAGATGTAAAGATAAAGATAAGATAAAAATATTCTTTATTCACTTAGACATAATAAATATTTACTTATGAATCGTCAATATTTGCCTACCACCCATTCAAGACTTTTTTAACTGACAAGAAGAATGGGCGCAAGAAACTTGCCAGCGCTTCTTAGGTAACGACATTTACAAAAAAAACATATCGTTACTAATACAACAATTGCTTAGTATGAAAATACAACATATTAAACAGTGATTATGTTATGTGTTACATCATGGCCATGCATTGCGGTCATTCAAATAATCGTCTACTTTATAGTATCCTTTGCTCATCAGCGACTCTTTAATGTAACATTTAAATTTATGCAATGGTAGTTCAATTATATGCTGTGGAACTTTATTAAAAAAGGCTATGCTTTTCCCCAGAAATGAGGCTCTGGATTTTTCTAGCCTAAACTTGGGAACGACAAGTTTATTTTTATTTCTTGTGTTAAAGCGATGAATATCAAAGTCAATCAACAAATCAACACCACACAGCAGCCTTACGCTACTTGACATTATTTTCAGAAATAAGAATAAGGCAGATTATTAATTTTATTGTGTTGGTTAGCAAAAGAATAAAACAAATACTATTTTTTTTTTCAATATGTATGAATCTTTACAACACTTCAACGTTACGTAATATACAACCAACGTTACCGGTAACGTAGAAGTAACAGGTAACGTAGAAGCGAGATTTTTAGGCTATAATCTATACATATAATAAAACAGAAACGGAAAAAAAGTCTGTACATGAAAGATTTAAAAAAAATAATTACCTACTGCTATGTGATGTGTACAGGATATAGACCCCAAAACGATAGATATTAAAATTTTTGTCTGTTTGTCTGTTTGTATGTTCGCTTTTCACGCAAAAACTACTGGACGGATTTTTACCAAATTTTGTATAGTAATAGCTTATAACCCGGCAGGCTTATTACCGATCTTAAAGTGACAGTTGCAATCGCGACAATTAACAATTAATCGCTCCCAAAACACATATTCGTATTACGGAACGTAGATCGCTACGATACTAAAATAAATGGCGCCACATGATTATGAAAATACGTTATATTTAATCGCTGTCTCAATTAATAATGAATCATCTTTTTTTTTTACCTGCTTCAAAACATAATATAAATTGAAACCCATCCAGGCCCATATAAAATCATAAAAATAATTTCATGTTATTTACGTCATTATATCTACTAAGCAATAGATGGCGCAGGAAGTCAGTAAGATTACGATATACCTCTCACAAAAATACATTCGAATGATTATATTAATTTGGGTGAAAGCCCCCTCTGTTGCCACTTTAAGATGATTTTCACTTCTTTCGCATCATAACTACTAAGCAATAGATGGCGCAGGAAGTCAGTAAGATTACGATATACCTTTCACAAAAGTACATTCGAATGATTATATTAAGTAGGGTGAAAGCCCCCGCTATTGCCACTTTAAGATGTTTTTCACTTCTTTCGCCTAGCATAGGCGTAAGGCTAAGGCGTAAGGTATAGGCTTAAGTAGGTATCTATAAAATACAAAATTTATATCTAAAATTGTCAAGATTGTATCTTATACTTTACTTTAAATTTTTAAATTCTTACATTATAAAAAACTACTTAAAAAAGTTTACACGACTCCAAAAAGTATTTGTCAACTGAAAAGGAAAAATTATAATACAGGAAATTTTTTTGACCAGTGCACAAATTTTAAGAATCAACTCAGAATCGGTAAGTGGACAACTTTTTCCTAGAAACGTGGGTCGAAATATGACAAAATTTTTTGGACTTCCCATACTAAATCTATCACGTGATCAGTCCGATTTGTATGAAGAGTCAAAATTTTTTTGTCATATTTCGACCTATGTTTCTAGGAGAAAGTTGTTCACTTACCGATTCTGAGTCATTCTTAAAAATTTGTGCACTGATTAAAAATTTACCCTGTATAATGCCTTTAGATTTCGAGAAATTCGTGGACAATCATAATAAAAAACATATAATTAAGTATTCATATACTTACGAAATTTAGTTTTATTTTAGTAAATTAAAAACCTATTTTTTAAACTTAAAATGTGCGAAGGGTGCCGATTGATGTGTTTTTTGTTAATCAAATTTTAAAAGATACATCGAGAAATCAATACTTAACTTTACTAACTTAGATAAAATAAAAGAAACATCTAATTCGATGTAAACTGAAAAGCGTTTATTGAATAATATTCCTATGCCATAAAGATTTATTACTATTGTTATTATGACTTAAAATTCATAGATAAAAAGTATATTATCAAGCAAAAGTTATTAACGAAATGTTTTAAGCTACGTAAGCACTCGGGGCAGTGGCCAAAACTGAAGTTTTCACCCTGTTGATGAAATATTTCTATTTCGCATTTCCACTCGACGCTAGATGTCGCTACAGTAAGTATAGTGCCACAAACACAGAACCCACAAATATATCTGACCCGGTGACAGTGGTCGTGGAGGAGCCACTAGCATAGCAATACAAAATTAACTGTCAAAATGGACTGCCGGCAGTCAACAGTATATTTTAGTACCAAAAAATAACCACTGTGTGAAATAAGTTTGTCGCAATGTAGTACAAAATGTCACCACTGTAATTTTGAAAAATTTGCTCATAAACGCTAAGTGGCCAGTACGTAGATACCTACACTTGTACCATTTTTTATGTCATTTAACCGGCTCTGGCTACTTAGGCCTTCAGCCGTAGGTACCATCCAATAAAATAAAGGAATATTAAAAATAGTTTTCTATCTAACTTATTTAGTCATTTATTTACTTGGAAAGCTTACATAAATGTTTGATTAAAATTAAATAATTAAATGGTATATCATTACATTTTATACCTGTCGACCGCCCGCGTAGTTACTTTGTGCTGTTACTTAAAGAAAGTTAATTACAAGCTCTCACAGGACATGTCTCCATATCAAAATACCTACTAGCCTTCCGCCCGTGACTTCCCCGCTCGGACTAAACGACGACGTTATCCCGCGGGAATGTGATATTTTTCAGGGATAAAAGTAGCCTAAGGCAGCCATTACACAGTCCATCCAGATCGCGATCACTGATCGTGATCTTGATCGCGATCGAGATTTACTATGTAGATATTTTGCGATCAAGATCGCGAGCCGTCAATCACCTTCGTACACAGCACAGTCAATCGCGATCATTGATTTTGATCGCGGATCGCGATCCAGATTGACTGTCTAATGGCTGCCTAAGTATGTCACTTTTCAGCTGCCAAACTATTCCCATTCCAAAAGTCACGTCGATCCGTTGCATCAATTTTGACGTGAAAGACGGACAAACAAACAAACCTACTTTCACATTAATAATATTGGTATGGATACACACAATCTCTTATTCATTTTATAGTAAAAATATGATTGGCCTGATATTATGCATTACTAAGTAAGAACTTCTGTTTGAATCGTGAAAGCGCACATATGCGCAAAACGATAATACGCGCTCTAATCGCGCGCGTCAAGAGTGCGCTCCACTGGAGCTCCATAGTAGTGGTCGGAGTGGACGTGCCTCGTGCGATCCAAGAGCACCAAGAGAACAAATTAGATTCACGATCCATGATCCCCAATCTTAGATCGTGGTTGGCCAATCCAAGATGGATCGTTTGATGTGGTTCAGACTTATGAACCTCGCGTAGAATAGATCTATTGCCCACTAGCAAGCAACGAGATAAGTTATCACAACTTACTGTAAATCGAGATTTGACAGCCTAAACCGACCTAGATAGCGGTTTAAATTTAAATCGAGATCGGTAACAACAAGAAGCTAAATGGGATTTAAAATAAAATCGAGATCCAAGTGGCCCTTTTGAGTTATGAAGAAGAGAAGAGAAGTTTGTTTTTTTTTCTCGCCCCTAAGGGTTTTGCAGACTTCAGTATTTGATTTGACATAAATTTTAGCTTGATACCTCCCACCATGAAGCTCGACTTAATACTGAGGTAACTGGAGTTCTCACCCTGAATAAAAAAGTGTAGGTACCCAGCAAATTTGACATCTATGTGTGGCTGTCAGTGGCTGTCAGTTGTCTCATATGACCATAGGTACGTATTTTTTTAAAGTGTAGGTGAGACGGAAGACAGCCACTGTGTAATTTTTGGTCACAAAAAAGTGTTAGTACTGCACTCTCCAGTTACCTCAGTATTAAGTCGAGCTTCATGCCTCCCACGCATACTTGAGAAGAAGTTTCTTGACAGACGGACAGATCTATGAATGAGGGCTCAACTATGTTCATGCAGCATGATAACAACATACCATGTTCATATCCTAGGCTGCGTATTCGATATTCTTTAGACCCTTTTAGTAGAGAATAGGACTTCAAGAAGAGCGTTATGAAATCTAAGCAACAAACACACATAAACAAACTAACACAAAAGACACTACACCGCGCGTACGAAGTCGCGGGCAACAGCTAGTTTACTAATAAATCAATAATTCGAGCCAGAATTGAAACAATAACACCTTCCTGACCCGTAGTCCACCTGACAAGTTCACCTGGGTGAACTACGGGCACTTGTTCTGACCCTTGGTACACCTAGGTGGATTACGGACACTGACGCAGACCCGTAGTCCACCTGGGTGAGCTACGGATACCAACGTGGACCCGTGGTCCACCTAGATGGACCACGGATACTGACTAAGATCCGTAGTCCACCCTCCAACGGGTCACCTCGTCGGAATGAACTACTTATTATTTATTGCTATGCCTAAATAATATTCTCACCCTTATCATAAATAATGTACCTAATACATAATTATGGCCATAAAACATTAATATAAGAATTATAATTTCATTATTTATGTTAATAATAGTAGTTTATGTGACTGTCGCATAATGAGGGGTATTAAAACACGAGTGGGAGTTTAAAAAACGAGCCTTGGCGAGTTTTTTAATAGTATTCCACGAGCGTTACCTAGTAACTACTTTACTAATGTTTATTAGTAAAGTAGTTACTAGGTAGTTAGTAGGTATGGTGGGTCTAAAATTATACCACTGAGAAAACAGTGTTGTGAAAACTAGTAGATAGGTATACCTATAAATGTGAAAGTGTGTTTGTTTGTTTGTCCATCTCTCACGTCAAAACGGAGCAACTGATCGACTTGATTTTTGGAATGGGGATAGTTTGGAAGCTGGAGAGTAACATAGGCTACTTTTATATTACCTATATAAAATAAAAATGGTAATTTTGTAGGTCTGTTGTTCGATACAAAACTGTCATTTCTTCCATGGCCGCTTCCGCGTCTGCGTGCGGTCAAAATAGAATACTATTTTTGCCATAAGATTAAAACAAAAAAGTACTGTAACTAGCGCCAAAAATGCCCCAGTCGCGCATGCGCGCAGATTTATCTGTCACTTCATCTGCTTTCACGTGGTAAAATGATGAATGCAAAATTTTTCGACCCTATTACCCCTGTATCTGCCCCTGTTTCTCAGTGGTACCGAGGTGTACCAAGGGTCATACCATTTTCAAAGTAGCAATAGACCACCTCTCGAGTGAACTACGGATAATAAAATTTATAGCGGTGCCCTTGGTACACCTAGGTGTACCAAGGGTCTGAACAAGTCTCCGTAGTCCACCCAGGTGAACTTGTCAGGTGAACCACGGGTAGGGAAGGCAAAAACACACATACGTAGGTACCTATTCCTTATTCATTAATGGATGTTTTATATGAAGTTTGTGTATTAAAATTTTTTATTTATTTTTTAAATCGTCGAAATGCACGATAAAAACCTCCGACCAAGACGACCTCCTCCACTTTGCTTAGTAACATAGAAGCAAAAGTACGAAGACAAAGATATAAATTGCAGTAAATTCATGAAAGCTGCTTAATTTGAAGATCAAAATTATGATTTAGTTGCTTAATTTCAGGTTCTTTAAGTTAGTTTCTCTATATTTCACTTACAATAGAAAAAAACACATGTTTTTTAATTACGATTGCTTGGGTGCATTAAATTGACAGCAAGTTTTTTGCAAAATTTGGGGGACTGGACGAATTGAACTCTCTCTAGTTATTAAACTATACGGAGTATTTTAACTTTGAAATTAAAATGTAAGGTCTAGAGAGCTACAAAAGATAATTAGAGTTTTTTAATTTTAAATTATTGAGTACTTTTTTTTAAATGCAATCAAAGTTTGCGTCATTAAATTTGTTTAAAAAGTGGGAAAATTTACGGCCTTACCCATATATCTACAGCAAAATCAGTTCAGCCTTCTGTTCTGTGCAAAGTCCCGCCGAGAGACAAGAAAGTTTCTTACCCCAGCGATTTCGTTTATGCTAATCCCAAAGTTAGTGGATGTTACGATCAAATTAACAAACATAACCGGCGACACCAGCTTGTTAAATAATCTTTGGTTTCTGAAATGGAATGAAAAAGAGTAAGTAAGTCTAATTCGATCGAGGACCACATGCAAAAAAACTTAACTTTTAGGGAGGTACTAGGTAATTGCTAATACTACATTCGACATAATATTGCCGTAATATTTTTTAAGGAACTTAGAAGATCTTACTCCACAAGAGTGGTGTAGAAGCGATGGCACTCGGCAATGTTCTTGCGGGTTTCTTCCTCATTATTTGGTACAATCATTCGAGCGCATAGGAGTCGCGTTATCTTAAGTTGTGCAGCAAAGAAAATCATAGTAACACAAACAAATGTATCCCAAGAGACTATGTACGCGCTCATCGTGAAACCTGTAATGGTTTGAATAAACATCGAGGCATAATACCCTGGTGGATAATCAGTGTTGGGTAGATAATAATCAAGGACTTTCAAATATGTTCCATCAGTATTGTTGGTAGGACTCTGGTTCTTCATAAACGGCTCGTAGAACACAAGCGGATCAGCCAATACCGGCAAAGCCCAAAAGCAGAATGAGATCCGACGAGCTCGATTAACGTACTCCTCTATTATTTTTATAATTTCCTCATCACCATCTGCCTGCAGCTTCTGTTCCACATCAGTGATGTAAGAAATAATGTGTTCCCACTTCTTGTAATCCTTTTTGAAGATGCATATTTTTGTAAAGCCAATGTGGAAAGGTGCGTACTGCAATAAAAGCATCAAAGCACTTACATTAAATTTAATTATTGATTTGATGTATTGACTCAGGAAAAGCGAGATGATAGTGTATAGGTAACATTTTTTGAATTTCGCCCCCAATGTTTTCGGATTTGGGTTCCGAAGTCCAGTAAACTCTAATATCCAGACATTCGGTGCTATAGATGGATATTTGGGGATATTTAATATTTTCATATTTTTTCAAGGAAAACTATTTATTCTGGACTCGACTGGATGTCTCCTACTAGCGTCTGATTTGGTAGGTACCTAATCCTCGAATATCACACACAGCACATAGCTACCTGCATTGGTAATAAAATATTCAAGGGTTTAAAAGTTCTAGTTATTATTAAGTTCTTAGTAAAATACCGATGCCATGAGCTAACACCCCCTGTTATAGTTTAATTGCCATTGATTGCAATATTTGCAAAGTTTAATTGTTACGTTGGTGTCCCTTTAAATGGTAAAACCACATAAAAGTGGTACCTACTTACTTATTATGTTACGTTCGCCGTTTAAAGAAGCCCAGAGACTGTTTAAATATTAAAAAGAAAATTGTTATGAAGCGAATAAGTAAATAAAATAAGTTATTTATTATTTTAGAGTACCTACCTAGATAGTACGTTTACTACTTTACTTACTTGTTTCTAAAGAAACTGAAAAGGTAGAATCATAGATAATGGACAGTAAGTAGGACTAGCTTTTGCCCGCAGCTTCGCTCGCATTGACTTAATAACCACGGTTGCGCGTTGAATTTCGATGATTCCGTTCAGTTGGTTAACTGGCTACCTATCTACACTTCAGGCTGTCAAGCCGAGGCTTCGAGCAACGCGGGTCTGCGTTGCTCGAAGAGCCGAGGTGATAGCCGAGTACTTACCACAGTAGAGCCCGTTTAAGACGAATTCAACGAGTGTGTTTAAGGCGCTTCTCGGAAAAAGTATGGACTTTTTGATATAAAACTATATAGGACGGTTAGAGTAGAGTTGTTACAAATCTGGTAGGTAATAATAATAAGATATGTATTTCTTTATACCTTTATCTAGAATCGTATAGTTTCAGAAACACGATTTTATGATTATGATTTTAGCTCGACTATTTTTTATTTTCGAAAATACCTCAAAAAAATACGAAATTTCAAGATTATTCTTAATATGGGTTGTGCACATATAGCCCGAGAGCCAAACTAATTCGCTCTATGGAGACTCAACAATAATTCTATATCAGTAATTTCATAACATTGAAAATTAGATTATCTAGTTTAATAAATAAATCATTAGTAATCCACCAATATTTATGACAGCGACATTAAAAAAAAACAAAAACAAAGCTTTAAAAAATCTATAAAAAATAGGCAAAAATGGTATAGTGTAATTCACTTTACATTTGAATACATTTATTATTATCTTTCGTAAAAGTATATAATCCACCTATATTTGTAAATGAAAAAGAAATAAACTTAAAAAAAAACTCTCTACGTAAACACAAATTGGCATTACACCTATGTTAAAAATGCTATCAGAAACAACCGACTTCTTCCTAAAGTATTAGTTTCCCGTTTTATATCTTTATGGATTTCGACTTTGGTGCTTAGATATGGTGAACATAAACACATGTTAACGATAAAATTGGTGATAGCATATTTGCTGAAAGAATTGCACCATTTTCGGGGTATAACTTTTTTTTTATACCTTCCAATGCGATATTATGTTGGATTCCAAAATATAGTCTCTTACTATTATATTTAAGGGCCGTTTACAAAAATTTGGCCTGTTATTGAATTTTTTACAAAAATATCGGATAGCTCTTGGGGTAATAATTTTAAGGGGTCAATGTACTCATGCATACAAATAACTTTTACTATAGGTAGTACCAACATTGAAATCGCGAAAAAAGTTCCATAGAAAATTTTAAATCGAATATATCAAAATGTATGGAACCCATTATCAAGCATTATGTGCTATTTTTAACCGACTTCAAAAAAAGGAGGAGGTTATCAATTCGACTGTATATTTTTTTTTTTATTTTTTTTTTTATTTTTTATGTGTGTTACCTCAGAACTTTTTAGTTAATGAACCGATTTGGATCATTCTTTTTTTATTTAAAAGGTGACGCTTCTCGTGTGGTCCCATTCAAATTTTATCAAGAACTGGCAAGGAGTTCAGGAGTTATTCTGAAAAATGTGTATTCAGACTTTATTTGGGTATATGGACGATTTCATAGTTTCATCAAATTGGGGATCATTTTCAAATTTTTTTTTTCGAAAGTTGGTACTTCTGACCTGATCTTACTTTCACCAAGTCAGGACCAGGGGATCAAATCCCAGGAAAATTGAGAGAAATTCTCAAATATAGCAAGCCTTATGCGTTCCATTTATTTTTGAAGTTAGTCAAGTATTTGCATCTGGTAGTCATCATCTCATAGTGATGAGCTGGTGATGGAAGCTACAACTCCTTAACGGTTAGGAGCTGGAGAATATTTATTTTAGTATTAATCGTACGTATGGGCCAATAGTTATATTCTTTCAGGTTATTAGGGTGAGCTGCTGATGAGAGGTGAAACTCCTCAACAGTTAGGAGTTATATTATGATGTTTTATAAATACCATATGCACGAATGGACCTTCAGTTGTATTCCTTCAAGTTATCTAAAGTAGCTAAAGATGGAAAGCTGAATTCCGTAACGGATAGGATATTTACAACAATTTATCATAATCACCATTTAGTTTCTTAAGCTACTTCACTAAAAATCGAAAAATAAAAGGTTTTTGAAAAAAAAAATGTAACCGCCTTCAAAACGGATCTTCAAACAAAAATTAACAAACACTAAAAAACGAAAAAAATAATAAGATTTTTTAATTCAAAGGACGATGATACGTGACTTTTTCTAATTTATGATGGTACTTACTGAACTGTTTGAAGTCGGTGCCAAGCCAAAAAGAATAAGAACGAAATATGCTGAGTGAAATAACTAACATATAAAAAAAACCTGGTCCCAAGCGTGAGGTGTAGGACGTTATTACCTCAATACGTATAAGACGGCACCGACTTCAAACAGTTCAGTAAGTACCATCATAAATTAGAAAAAGTCACGTACCTATCATCGTCCTTTGAATTAAAAAATCTTATTATTTTTTTCGTTTTTTAGTGTTTGTTAATTTTTGTTTGAAGATCCGTTTTGAAGGCGGTTACATTTTTTTTTTCAAAAACCTTTTATCACATAAAAAAGCATGCAAGTAAAAAATTATAGTTGTAGGGTAATTCTCATTTCCACGATTCTCATCGTCGCCTTCGTGGACATTTTTAGTTTTTGCTTACCTATTTGATCTATTTGTAAAAATAACTTATAGCGCTTAATAAGACGAGTGAATTCATACGTACCTAAGAGAGTATCGTTTAGAAGATTTAACGTTTAAAGTTCTTGATCCCACGAAAGTGACGCGACGATCCACGAAAGTGACTCAACAGTAAACTGTACAGCTATTATGATTTCATAATTAACTCTTGTTCAGGCTAAAATAATTATATTCATAATTAAACGGCAAAAACTGGATATCAGTAAACAAAATTACAAATAACCAGTTCGGTCTTAGTACCTAGGTCCAGTCAAGTTAACATTCTGCGAAATAGGATCTTAAGTAGGTATACCTACTGAATACACTTTGTCAATGAAGACTACACAATTTTAGGGAAAAGTTTTTATTATAATGCCCGAGCTTCACCTGCGTCTAATGCCATTAATTAGCGCGCTATTTGATATAATACGCAGGTGTAGCCGGGTCTTAGCGCACTAATTTGATACAATTAGCGCGCCAAGACGCGCATGCCGTTATTAACGCCGTTAGGCGTCACGCAGGTGAAGCTCCAGCATAAATGTTACTGCAAATGGCCGAAGTGCGGCTACACCTAGTTTTAGCCGGCTACAACTAGGTGCAGTCGGCCACAACTAGGTGCAGTCGGCCACATGCGGTTAAACTTAGATGTATCCTACTTGACGACCGATTTGGCGCAGGGGTAAACCTTCTGCGCCAGAGGCACCAGAGGTCTCGGGTTCGATTCCCGAACAAGACAAATATTTGTGTGCATGAACATGTCTATTTGTCTTGGTCTGGGTGTTTTCTATGTATATTAAGTATGTATTTACAAAGAAAAAGTATTTAAGTATATATTTATCCGTTATCAAGTTCACGTAGACACAGTTTCTTAAGAAATTAACTACGGGCTTAGATAATTGGTGTGATTGTAAGAAAATATTTATTTATTTATTATTATTTATTATCTTTGGTTAGAAATAGAAGTAGGTTTATCCTGAAAAGTGGAAAATAAAGTAGGTATTTTGGAAAAATCGACCGTCTCACAACCAGCTCCGATGGGACTCGAACCCACGACCTTTTGCTATCCGGGCGACTGCTCTAACCACCGAGCTACGGAGTCGTTAGCTTAGTTAAGTTAGTCTCAGGTTTATCCTTCATCATAGCATAGCGGCTAGATCTAGGTGCAACCGCACACCGGTGGTTAAACTTAGGTGTATCCTATCTATACATCATTTAAAATCCTCATCCTCATCTAAAATCCTTTGTCCTGACTCCTGAATGACTGACGGATAAACGCACAGCCTAAGCCGCTGATCGTAGAGACCTGAAACTTGGAGGGTGTGGTCCTTGTATGATGTAGGCATCCGATAAGAAAGGATTTTTCGAAATTCTACCCCTAAGGGGGTGAAAAACGGGGGTAAAGTTTGTATGGGACAACGTGATTCCTTTGTCCAATCTTCTTCAAATTTTGCGTAAACATTCTTTAACAGTATTAATCGAAGATGTGTTTCAAATTTCATTAAAACTCATCGCCTAACAGGGTTTTAAATTGAGAGAAAGTTATTTTTGGGGTGATTTGCATCGAAGTTGATATCAATAGGTACCTACTCCGTGCTTTTGATTTTTTATTTCATTTTGTTTTGACACATGTTTGAAAACACCATCCATTTTTGCAGTGCGACGTACCTCACCATGAAGTTTGACTTAATACTCTGAGTTACCTCAGTATAGTCGAGCTTCATGTACCTCACGCTCACCAAAGAATAGTTAGATATAGATATTTTACACCACAGCCATCTCTATCGTCTTCTACGATAGAGAAGGCGGTGACTACACTGATCTCTATTAATTAATGAGAAGTTTTCCAGTAGGTTCTATAATGCTCAATAGATGTCGCTGCGACCACTTTTCTTTTTTTTCTTAATTTTCATGTATGGTATGTTTTTTTGCGTTCCCCAGTTTACGGGAAAGTTGAATGTATTGTTTCACGAATTTTGTTGCGTATATATATTAATGAGTTATCGTTTTTGATTCAATTATAGACTACTGAGCACAGTGAGTGATTTAAAGGCACGAGACATCAGAAAATTTTGCTCTCGTGTTAAACATACAACTTTTCACCTCTACCAGCGAGAAAAGTGTTACAGGTCAGAAAAACAACATTGAAGGCAACATTTAACAATAAAGAAAACATCAAAATTAATAATTAAGTTAAGAGTAAAATTGGTGCAATTATGCAAGTTGAAGGTAACTGTTTGCATTGCGTTCAAAAACTGCACTGCATGTAATTTTTATGAAAACCAAACATGATATTAGTAAGCGATATTAATGTTCACTTCATATTATTTATTTTAAATATTGCGTGTTTAATAAAAAGCAATAGTAGTACAATCGTATTTATATAATTTGTTATTAGAATTCATTAATTTTTCTTATTTTATATTTATATCATGCATGCGACCTCATTTCGTCCATACTCTTTATTCGAACCTTTGGTATCCGTGTATTTCTTTTTTAAGCTTTATATTTCATGTCCATCGACATAAAGCTATCTATCTATCCTTTTTGCTCATATTAATTTTAAAAGTTTCATCCTTGTCACTCTATTTCTTTTTTCTTAATTATTTCAAAAGTTGGTGTAAGAAATTAAAAAAGCACTTTGCCTCACGCTCGCAGCAAAAATCGATTTTGCTGCGAGTTTTTAGGCGCCAAAAGCGCCCTTTTCGAGCTGGAGTGGTGAAAATTATTTTTTCACCTCTCCAGCACGAAAAGGGCGCTTTTGGCGCGTAAAAACTCGCAGCAAAATCGACTTTTGCTGCGAGCGTGAGGCAAAGTGCTTTTTTAATTTCTTACACCACTTTTGAAATAATTAAGAAAAAAGAAATAGAGTGACAAGGATGAGGCTTTTAAAATAAATATGTGCAAAAAGGATAGATAGATAGCTTTATGTCGCTGTACATGATATTATAAAGCATAAAAAATAAATACACGGATACAAATACCAAAGGTTCGAAATAAAGAGTATGGATGAAATGAGGTCGCCTGCATGATCCTACTTTAATATTGAATGTTTGTTACTCAATCACGCCAAAACGACTGAACGGATTTGGCTGAAATTTGGGAAACAGATACTTTGTAGCCTGGAAAGGAACATAGGCTACTTTTTATCCTGGAAAAATATCACTATCCCGCGGGATAACGTCGTGTAGTCCACGCGGGCGAAGCCGCGGGCGGACAGCTAGTATAAATATAAAATAAGAAAAATTAATGAAATCAAATAACAAATTAGATAATTATACCTATTATAATGTTAAAAATTTGCCTTCAATGTTGTTTTTCTGACCTGTAACACTTTTCTCGCTGGTAGAGGTGAAAAGTTGTATGTTTAACACGAGAGCAAATTTTTCTGATGTCTCGTGCCTTTAAATCACTCACTGTACTCAGTAGTCTATATTTGAATCACTCGCTACGCTCGTGATTCAATTTTAGACTACTTCGCTAGTTCGTGATTTAAAGTCAGCACTCGCAGCGAAAAATGACTTTGCTCTCTTGTATAACAAATAACTATTGTGATCATTTGAGTATCGCCATTTTGGCGCTGCAGGCAGATACGATAGGCCATGGAACTAACATTAGTGATGTTGATAAAAAATCCGACAAACCTGAAAAAACACAGCTTGGTGCTCCGTGCTGCGAGTAATTCGATGGAGCACTGACTGAGTAAGTAGGTAATTAACATTGATCTATTATTCAAAAAACATAGTTTTCAATCATTTTTAACAGAAAATGTTAGTTTAGTTAGCACATATTGCTTGATAATGGGTAAAAAAATCCGACAAACCTGAAAAAACACAGCTTGGTGCTCCGTGCTGCGAGCAATTCGATGGAGCACTGACTGAGTAAGTAGGTAATTAACATTGATCTATTATTCAAAAAACATAGTTTTCCATCATTTTTACAGAAAATGTTCAAAGTCAGAAAGTGTACAAAGTTTTAAGGCGATACTCGGAAAAATTATGCTGAAGCGAGATAGCAATGAGAAAACGACGCGCGCGGGAGCGAGACCGATTATAATGCAGATTAGGCAAAAAAAAACACAAAATCTTATTAATTTAAATCTTATGTACTTATTAAAAAACTACATAAAGCGATTTTATATTATTTTTATGCATTCACGATGCAATTTTGTAAGTATAGGAAAAATGTGATAGTAAAAAACCACGAGCCCTATAAGTAGCTTCCCGCCTGAAAGCTACTTATAGGGCTCGTGGTTTTTTACTATCACATTTTTCCTATACTTATAGCGATTTTTTAAAAATGTACTTTCCCTCAATGTGGTTATGTGGCATAGTTTTGGGTAAGTACTATGCGATTATTATAAGAATAGGACGGGTTGTTGACAAACTTCACTCTGAACAGGTACAGTTCGCACGAAAGTGCAAAACAAAATAAAATATTTTTTTTATTTTGGCAGAAGGTGGTTTGGGTATTGCCACTTTCAAAACGAATTTTTTAATTTTTTAAATCCACCTACTTCCCTTTTTCTTCCTACACAATTTTTCTACTCATGCCCTTCTTTATGCCGGCGCCAGACATAGCACAAACATTTGAACAAATGTTTGGACACATGTGTAGCACGGGTATTTGAGTATTTGTTCAAAGCTTTGATAAAATACTAGAACATATTTCTACAGTACTTTGCAGTTGCAATGTCAGAAGGAAAAGTCTTCAATGTCTTTGTAGCAGTAGCAGCTGCAATAGCAGCTCAGACCAGCGGAACGATGTTTCTCAAATGAGTGGAATAGAAGAGATGCAATAGCATTAGCAAGCATAATGTGTTTTGATTTACAATTGGCGGATTCACGAGAGGCGCCTAGCGCCTCCCCGAGTGGTTCGATTTAATCGTTCCTCGTCGTGATACCAATACCGCGCACCGGGCGCACCCTGGTAACAGCTAGATTCTGCCGAATCTAACTTCAATCAAAGTGCAGAATCTAGCTGGCCAATCCTTTTACCTACCATGATAGACCAATACAAATTTATCACTAGACCCGCAATTTACCAATTTTATTGTAAAGTTGATTATTAAATTATTTACATAACTTGAATTCCTGTTTTATTTAAATACTTAAACCAGTAAAAATAATCAAAATTCGATTTATTCTGTGTTATTGAAGCATTGTATTAAAGTACCCCGCAGAACAATGTACTTACTTACAATAAACAATACTTATGAAAAAATGGTTTCAGTTAAATATGACAAAATTTTAATATGATTGAGATTCAAATTACCTGATCATTTTCGTTAAAGCATACTTTCATGAGTCCTATACTTTCCGAAAAAATCAAGTTAATGATTTGTATTTATCTGCAAATTATTCATATATTTTGGTTTGCACGAACATCATTATTTATCATAAGCTATGACATGATCAGCCCCCTGATTCACGATTTAAATTTCTTTTTTGCACACCATACTGAAGTGAAGTGAAGTTAGTTTGACAGCACTTTGACAGATTGACGTCACAACATGGCGGCGTCCCTATCCTATTCTTATAATAATCGCATAGTATATACAAAACTTCTAGCCCAAACAAAGTTCCAAAGTCAAAAATTGTGTTCCAAACATTTCCCTCTATATCTCTTCGTTGACTAGGCTAAACTTGATAAAATATAATAAAAAAAAAACCATTCGCCGTAATTCAATTCGCTTAAACACATCTTAGATTTCTGCGCGAACTGGGGGGCTACCGCGTAACTTTATGGGTATGAACTTTACTTTACGTTTTTCGGGCTTTAAGTCAATTTTATAAAAAAGTATCCGCTATCAGTTCCTTATTTTGTGACGTCGGGTATAACGATAACTAGCTAGCAGCGTTCTACAGAACAAAGCAGCAAAAACCTATCAAAATAAGGAATTAAAATGACAGTTGAAGCCCATACCCATAACCATATTTCTTAGCCGGTAGCCCCCCTGTTCATTTAAATAAAACACTTTCACGGATTTTGCACGCATTAATTGAACAACTTGGTTAAATTTGCTTGTTACAGAATAAAAAGAAAAATCTATTATTTTTGCACATTTTGGATAATTTTTTAATCTTGATGTGGCAAGTCGGAATACTCTTTGGTCATGTCCAAAGAGCATGTAATCACTACGTTTAAGAGACGGGTCTTTCATAGAAAAAAAGTAAATTATCGTTTTGTATGGAAGTTATACTAAAACGGAATACCAACCACATAGCTGAAATTATGACGTACATGACGTACAGGGTTCCCAACATAATAACCGAAATAGTGATGTACCAGTCATGGGATTTTTTATCGATGGCGATATTAAAAAATATCAGGATTCCATTTCTATCATTTTGCAAACTTTAGGGTCTAATTGATGCCTTACTTACGCTAACGTTATTTCTCGGTTTAAATTAAACAAGAGTTATGTGACACTAAAAATTTCATTCAAAAAGATAAACCAAGTTTAACAAGAATTTCACGTTGGCGCAAATGGGGCTAAAAGTAAACTCCATTATTAAAGTCAAAGTCTAATTTAATCGAACTTATAATATATATACATGCATTTGGCAATAAAGATACTATAAAAAAACCTGTTTTCTTTTCCGAGGGGCTGCAGGTGCTATTTTTGCAGTTGTAGTTGAAGGTTCTGGAATATTCACAAGAAACATGTTAATATAGCATAGCATGTAAATGAATAAATAATGTAAATCATACAAACCGCCTTAAAAAATTCACGTAGGTACGTAATTAATACGTATTTAAGTATACATACTTAAGTACTTTGAAGTCAGGCGTGAAACATGTATTTAATTTTTTTTGTGTTTTTGTTTAGACCCGCCCGACTGCATGCACGAATGCACTAAAAAAGAGCCACAATGCCGTGCGGGTGTACCGACAGTATCTAACCGAACGGACTTTACTTCATTATGCAATAGGCATTTCAAAATTGGACCAACTTCGGAAAAAACCTGATGTTATAACGTTTGAATCATTTAAATCGGTTCAGCCGACTTCGAGTTACTTAAAAAAAAACGCGACGAATAGATAACCTCCTCCTTTTCAATTCTTGAAGTCGGTTAAAAAATTATCGATTGTCGATAAAAAAATGTCAAGCACTATTTATCAGGTTATCTGCTCAATTTTTTAAATTTTAATAGAAAACTTTTAAATCACGTAATCCTTAATGTAATGGCTATAACAAAATGTGAATGTATGCTTACCTTTCTTCATTAAATGGAAATTTGGCCATGAATATTCGCTTTTGGCCTTCTGACCGGCCGGCTCGTAAACCACATAATATATTTCACAAGTTTTGTAATACATCTCTCAACAGATCACACGGGACCACGAAAACGTACAATTAAGGCGAAATTTTGCGAGTAATTCACAAAATGCACAAATTCACATACTAAAATCAAGCTTCGTTTACAAACAGTCAACAAGACAAGAATGTCAAATTTGGCGGCTGGCGGCTGACTGTCAGTCAGAGTGAGTGAGAGTCAAATAGGTGAAAGTAAGACAGCGATATTTTTGGTACAAACTTCATACAACACTTTTTTGTATGGAAGTTGCGCCAGACTGGTCATGTCAAGAAACGTTGCTGCTTGATTTTCTTGTTGGCTGCATGGGTGTTTTAATACAATATTTATTGTAGAATTAGTGCATATAAATACGTGATCATTGTTGGAAATTACTTATGAAACCTTGGATCTCGAAAGATTTGGATTCCCGAAGGAGGAACACTGAGTCAGCGATGGATTCGTGCGATACCTCGAGCCGACTGGGAGCTTACACGATCAGTAGGAGTGTTTAATAAACATTTTCGTGACTGTGATATAGTTAAAATAAAACAACCCTTAGTTATGTACGCGTATTATTTGATTTTAAGGCGCTATAATCAGGAATTCATCTCATCTCATGCATAAAAGAAATTAGGGGCAGCCCCACTACTTTGACGTTTATGACGTTGCCAATCCAAGCAGCATGGCCTGTAGGGGCGCAAGCAGCCGAGAAATAATAGCGGGCCATGGCACGGCTTGTAGAAGACGATAGAGACGGCTGTGAGACAGCCAAAGCCATCTTCTACCTTACTCGTCGCACTGGGCCACAGCCTCCTTTACTACACTACAAGCCATGCTATGGCGGTTTGGCAACGTCGCTTGTGAACCTAAGCGTAGACCGAACATTTGGTTAGAGGTAACCCGACCTAGTTAAAAATAAGCAGATGCTATGGAAACCTATGGGGCAACTTGACCAACCATAACTAGTGGTTAATATTATGCGTTCTATTTGCGTTCGCGTTAAGGAAGTATTTATGCTCGTCACAACTTCCTACAAAGCAAACTTAGTCGGATAATACACAAGTGTCATTTTAAAATAAACGGTTGTTTTGGTGCTTGGTTTGTTGTGATTTCAGTGGATTTTAAAGTAAATTTGAAGAAATTATATGCTTTTCCTTATGAAATCATCATTAAGCATTATATTGATAGCGTGTACTATTAAACAAGGTAAGGATTCATAAAATTTTCCCAATTTTCTGTTAAAACTTCAACTTAGGGCTAGCGCGCACACTTATTTACACGGCAATTTATTTGTCTCTGTCACCGCACTTATTTACACGGCAATTTATTTGTCTCTATTGCCGTCTCCTCGCCGCGATTAAAAAGTGGGAGCGACAGCGATACAACTTTTTTGCAGTCAAGTCAGTCATCAACATGGATTTCGAAGAGGCGGTTGTGTTGTGGTATGTGCTCTTGCCTTTAGAATCCAAAGACGACAGCGAAAAAAGCAATATTGGGTGCATCCATCCACTGTGGAGTGATAGGATGACACTAGGAAATTTACATACATAAGTACAATGTTTCTGAAATTGAGAGGATATCCAAAAAAAAATTTTTGCTACTTCAGAATGAGTGTCGAAAACTTTGTCAATCAGCCTATAATCCCTAGTTAAAATTATAAATGCGAAAGAAACTGTCTGTGTGTTACGCAATCACGCCTAAACTACTAAACCAAAAAAAGGGCTGTAAGGGGTTAAAATAGGGGATGAAAGTTATCACGCCTAAACTACTACACCAATTTCAATGAAATTTGGTACAGAGGTATTCTATTTAAATGACACACGCAAAAATGAGAAACTTTCCAGATATTTCTTTTTATTGTATCGAATGTCAGTCAGATCGTTTGATGAACTTATTGTCTTGCCGTACAAAGTGCACACGTGCGTCCGCGTCCACTCGACTTGACATCTTATGGGAATTTCTGATAGGTGTGCGGGGTCTAGTACACATGTATTGAGAGCGCGCCCTCCGAATTTCTGATCAGAATTTTGCCGTCCGATCGTTTGCATCCGAGACTCATTAAAAGCGGACGTCACGACGACACGTCAGAATTCTGATAGTATGCGGAGTCTACAACAAAACTATCTGACAGAAAAAATCGTATAATATGCGACAGGCCTTAAATCGGTTCACACCCAACGAAAAATGCGACGTTGTCAAACCTAATAGCATGGCTTGTAGAAGAACAATAGAGAAGGCTGTGACTGGGCCATACTGGGCCCAAGCACAGCCTTCTCTATCGTCTTCTACAAGCCGTGCGCATAAAGTTGGCAACGTCGCATTTCTCGTTTTAAGTGAACCGATTTGACACCGTTTTGACAGTAAACCTCGAGTACTTAATCCTATGGAGATGGCATATCTTCTATAGATGTACAAATAAATAAAATTGGAGTGTCTGTTTGTATAACATTAAAATAACCGCTTTTTACTACGTGCATATGATCAAATATACGGTACATATACCAAAATGACATGTTTTACAATTTTTGTTCCGGTTAATCTCTGAAACCTCGTCTCGGTGCCGTGTAGTGCCGGCACATGAAAAGAATAGCACTACCCCCTCTCTTCCCGTGGGTGTCGTAAGAGCCGACAGAGGGAAAACTGCCAAAGGAGATGGGCAGCAGCGTCTCCATTTAACAGCAGGCCATACTGCGATCGCCAACCCGCCTGCCAAGCGTGGCGATTATGGCAAAACCCCCCCTAAATGGTAACACAAACAAAAAATCGGCCCCCAGTCCCCGGCGGCCCCGCTATTCCTAGCTACGGTAGCGGCTATGGTAACGGCGGGGCAGGGGGTGCTAAGAATCCCTGGGTAGGCTCCGGCTACCAACACCGACGACTTGACCTGGCAACCTACAACACGCGCACGTTGAGGCTCGACGAGAAGCTTATAGAGTTGGAAGAGGCAATTAGTAAGTTACATTGGGATATCATTGGGTTATCTGAAGTCCGAAGAGAGGGGGAGGACTCGATTACCCTTCAATCCGGTAACTTACTATACCACCGGGAGGGCGACCAACAGTCCCAAGGTGGTGTCGGGTTCATCGTCCATAAATCCCTTGTCAACAACGTGATCACCATCGGAAGTGTTTCGAGCAGGGTAGCGTACCTAATACTCAGAATATCGGAACGATATTCGCTGATGACGCTCCGACCTCGAAACACGACGATGTCGAAGTGGAGGCTATGTATGAGGAGATCTCTAAAGCCATGCATAGCTATAAAACCCACTACACGGTTGTGATGGGGGATTTTAATGCTAAGTTGGGGCAACGTTGCGGTGATGAGTTGAGAGTGGGGCAATTTGGATTTGGGCAACGGAACGAAAGGGGCCAGATGCTGGCAGACTTCATGGAGAGAGAGAACCTCTACATGATGAACTCCTTCTTTAAGAAGCCCGTAAGCCGCAAATGGACCTGGATTAGTCCGGATCCGGACGGTAAAGTCAAAAACGAGATAGATTTTATTATGTCAACGAGAAAGCAAATATTCAATGATGTCGTTGTGATCAACGCTGTAAAGACGGGAAGCGATCACCGCATGCTTAGAGGCACATTGAATATCAACGTCAAGCTGGAAAGATCTCGACTAATAAAATCTACGCTCCGACCAATACCGGCTCAAATTCAAAACCCCGAGTGCTTTCAGCTCGAGCTCCAAAACCGCTTCGAAGCCCTTGAGAACAGCATCGATGTGGACGATCTATACAACATGGTGGTGGATACTGTCCGCGCGGTAGGGTCCAAGCACTACAAAACCCACCGTCCTAAATTAAAGAAACTCTCCAGCCACACTATCCGACTCATGGATCAGAGAAACGAAATGAAACTACAGAACTCAGCGGATGCCCTTCGTTATCGACAGCTAAATAGGCAGATCTCCAAGTCCTTGACAAGTGACCTTCGCCAATTTAATACCGAGCGTATTAAAGAGGCCATTGAGCGGAACAAAGGCTCCAAAGTGTTCGCTAGAGATCTGGCTATAGGGCAAAGTCAACTGACGAGGCTGCAAGCTGAAGACGGTAGTATCATTTCATCAACACCTGAAATCCTGAGGGAGATCGAGAGTTTCTATGGACAGTTGTACTCCACGCAAACACCTGTTGAAAGTAAGGCTACAGAACCTAGAGCCAAGCTTACCCGACACTATACCGAAGATATCCCGGACGTCAGCCTGTACGAGATTAGAATGGCTCTCAAGCAGCTCAAAAACAACAAGGCGGCGGGTGATGACGGAATCACAACAGAACTTCTGAGAGCGGGCGGTAAGCCGATACTTAAGGTCCTCCAGAAGCTCTTCAACTCTGTCATCCTCGAGGGCAAAACACCAAAGGCATGGGGCAGAAGCGATGTGATGCTGTTCTTCAAGAAGGGTGATAAGACTCTCTTGAAAAACTACCGACCCATCTCGCTTCTGAGCCATATCTACAAGTTGTTTTCGAGAGTCATTACGAATCGTCTCGCTCGCAGGTTTGACGACTTCCAACCTCCCGAACAAGCCGGGTTCCGAAAAGGTTATAGTACCATAGACCACATTCATACGCTGCGACAAGTTATACAGAAGACCGAAGAGTATAACTTGCCACTATGCTTGGCGTTCGTGGACTATGAGAAAGCCTTTGATTCGATCGAGACCTGGGCAGTGCTGCAGTCCCTCCAGAGGTGCCAAATAGACTACAGGTACATCGAGGTGCTGAGGTACTTATACCAAAACGCCACCATGTCGGTCCGATTACAGAACCAGAGCTCTAATCCTATCCAACTACAGCGAGGTGGGAGACGTCATTTCTCCGAAACTGTTCACAGCTGCGTTGGAGGATATTTTTAAGCTACTGGACTGGAAAGGATTCGGCATTAACATCAATGGCGAGTACCTAACACACCTGCGGTTTGCCGATGACGTAGTTCTCATGGCTGAGACCTTGGAAGACCTGAACACAATGCTCGAAGATCTCAGCAATGCTTCCCAAAGAGTGGGTCTGAAGATGAACATGGATAAGACGAAAATCATGTCCAATGCCCATGTTGCATCCGCTCCAGTTAATGTTGGGAACATTACACTCGAAGTTGTTGACCACTATGTCTACCTGGGACAGACAATCCAATTAGGTAAGTCCAACTTTGAGAAAGAGATCTCTCGTCGAATCCAGCTCGGATGGGCAGCGTTTGGGAAGCTCCGGCATATATTTGCGTCCGAAATTCCTCAATGTCTCAAGACTAAGGTCTTTGACCAGTGTGTGTTGCCAGTTATGACTTATGGAAGCGAGACGTGGTCTTTTACTATGGGTCTCATAAGAAGGCTCAAGGTCACCCAGCGAGCAATGGAGAGAGCGATGCTTGGTATTTCCCTGCTCGATCGAATCAGAAATGATGAGATCCGCAGGAGAACCAAAACGACCGACATCGCTCGAAGGATTGCTCAGTTGAAGTGGCAGTGGGCGGGACACATAGCGCGGAGAACCGATGGCCGTTGGGGCGGAAAGGTTCTCGAATGGCGACCGCGAACCGGACGACGTTCCGTGGGCAGGCCCCCTACAAGGTGGACCGACGATCTGGTCAAGGTCGCGGGAAGCCGCTGGATGCGGGCAGCGCAGGACCGATCGTTGTGGAGATCCTTGGGGGAGGCCTATGCCCAGCAGTGGGCGTCGTACGGCTGAAATGATGATGATGATGAATCTCTGAAACGGCTGGACCGATTTTGACGGACCGATTAATACGACAATTAGAAGTAGTTTAAAATTGAATTCTAAGATTTTCTTACATTGCGACTTAGTTACATACACCTCACTTTTTCGTAGGTATGCCACCTCCATAGGATTTAGTACTCAGAGGAGTAAACCGTTACAAAGCAATGTTGCCGTTCCGTATCATAGCATGGCTTGTAGAAGACGATAGAGACGGCTGTGACTGGGCGCAAGCAGCTGAGAATAATAGCGGGCCATGAGACAGCCGATCCAGTGGTATAATAGAGATCAGTGATCAGCGATCAGCCCCCTAATTTACGAACCGTTGGAAACGCTCCCGTAGTCTATATAATTTGTGCGCTCCCGACAGCGGAATGTATGCAATGCACTGCCTCTCCCACTCACTAAAGAATAGACGAAGACAAAGCACAGAAATATCATATGTAGTGGCTCCGCTGCCGGTACGGGCAACTGTGACCGCTGCCGGTAGTGAGCGAGTTTGCCTCGGTAGTCCTGTAGAACACGTGATAGTTAGGTACTAGGTACTAGGTAGTTAAATTGCGAGGTTATTTTTATGTAAAAAAAAATAACGGTTGTAGGTACAGTAACCAGCACGTCAGGTTACTACAAACTGTCAAATTTCTTTAAGTATATTATGATATAAGTGAGCCAAGTTGCTCATTATACACGAGCGAAAATCAGCCGAGTGTCTAGTGAGTAAGTTGCTCACGCACGAGTTTCATACGCACTTTTTCAACACACTTGCGAGGAAAAACAAACATTTATTGCATACATATTATATTATCCTAATATTAGGGAAAAGCGCGCAAGTTTTTTTTTGCACGCGCCAAATGTAATGTGGTGATTGATTACATACCATACAGCCTACTTCAAAATAATTATAATAATAGTGATAAAATGCAAATGTTTTATAACAAATTATTGTGTATTATAAATAATTTGATAAAAATACACTTATAGTATATTAAGATACAAGTGAGCTTAGGTTGCTCATTATACACGAGGCTGTGGGTTGCAGCCCGAGCCGCAGGCGAGGGCGTAAATCAGCCGAGTGTCTAGTAAGTAAGTTGCTCACGAGTTTCATACGCACTTTTTCAACACACTTGCGAGGAAAAACAAACATTTATTGCATACTATTGCATTAACCTAATATTAACTAAGGGAAAAAGTGCGCAAGTTTTTTTTTTTTTTTTGCACGCGCCAAATGTGAGTTGATTGATTACATACAGCCAGGGACTAAAATATCGATAAAAAAATAATTCGATATAAAAAAATTTCGATAAAATTTATCGATATTTCTATTATCGATAATTATATCGAAAAAAATATCGATAATTAATAATCGATAAGGCCTTACTGCGTCATACCATGTATGCATGTTGCCAACTTTACGTCCGTCTGGATATTGTCTGGTGTGGTGTGGTGTGTGTGGCTCACACACTCACACGGGGTTATTCCACTTATCCCCATCGACTTGCCCCATCAATGGGGGATTGTGAACTTTTCTTCCACAAATCCCCATTCAGTACTAAACAAATTGACAATGGGGATTTGTGGACAAAAACAGTTCACACAACCCCATCAGGTGAAAATAAAAAACGATTTATTATCATAATTAGATAAACAATAATGTTAATTACTTAAATTGATGTTTGCTGCTGTGTATGCATTTAAAAACATTTTAAATAATAAAATGAATAAATATATTTTCACACTCACATCAATTATATCCAAATTTATTTCATGTGTAATTTACACGTTGTCTGGAAATTGTGCTTTAAATAATAAATAAAATAAAATAAAATCATGGATACTAGACAACGGACGTTTTTAATTATAATAGAAGTATAAATATTTGAAAATATACTTAACCCGGCGTCATGGGGGTGGAAAATTGTAACATGGACGTGGGGGTTGGGTCATTATTACCCATGTAGATACTGTTATAAGTCAGTATATATTTAAGAATATAGTAAATATTTGTTTTGGGCCTCATTTTAATTTTATTAAGGCAATAAAACAGAAAAAATAAAATGAAGACACTTTATACTACAGGAAACAAGGCTTTGAAACAAATACTCTAAAAATCAATAAAGTTTGCTTCATCTAGCTAAATCCAAAGTTATTTCTATAATAACCAGTCTTTGAATTTTTTAAGTGTTACTTTTATATTATATTCTTATATGAAATACATTAAATAATGTTATATAAATAGTAATAAAGGTATTCTTTTATTTTATCATACAATGCATACATACATATCAGTATACATAAAATTATTTTAATTTTTAGTTTTTTGCATTCACAATGCAATTTTTATTATTGAAACATGGAAAATGAAGTATTTAGAAAAAATCGACCCGTCTCACAACCAGCTCTGATGGGACTCGAACCCACGACCTTTCACTTTCCGGGCGACTGCTCTAACCACTGAGCTACGGAGTCGTTACGGGAAGCGTCGAATTTATCCAATACTTCTTACGCGCTGTATAGTCAGCGTTATTTTCATCAATGTAGAGATATTACTACCCTCACACGCGAAAGAAATAAATAGGCAATGAACAGATTCTTTGTATGGAGACCCATACACTAATTCCTCAGTCGATGAAACTTTGCTGAGTTATAAAATAGCATGAGCATGAGCCATAAACTTTTAAATGATTATCCAAAAAAAAACTCACACGGAAGTTAGGTGTTTATACATAAATATTTTTATTTTTTTGTTTTAATTTCTTTAGTGATAAGTAAAATTTACTTTTTCAAACTTTTACTTATAGATTTTTGTTACTTTGTTATCGTTAGTGCCTTGTCGGATATTCTAGTAGCTATACAATAACATTAATTTAGGAAGAGCGGGGTCCCCTGGTACAAGTATTACTGATACTCAAAAGAAGATCCTGAGCACTAGCTAAGATAATCATGTATATAGTTACTGAATAAATATTTTGTATTTTGTATTTTGTATTTATATACAAATCTGTTTATATATTGAACCGAGTAATTTCTCAGTCCAAATTTATTTTACCAAATGAGTTATTTATACTAGTATGTGATACTTGATGAAAATCCAAAACTTTTTTCAAACATGAGTATGCTTGGCAAAATGGTATGATTCCGTTAAAAAGTTCGACAGAGACATTTTTCAGTCCAAGTCACCCCATTTTGTTTTATTAAAATTTGGTGTTTCTGCTGGGATATTTTTTTGGGTATTTCATATTATTGTTTTTATACGTTACATGAATATGTCCGGTTAAGAAAATTTTGACGGAGCATTTTTCCTAAAAAAGATATCAATGAAATAAGACTTTCATTAAAAATACCTAATCTTCTATTATTATTATTTTTTGGAAATTTATACCATACTTTTAATTTATTAATACTTTATCATGATGTAAAGTTTTTTCTGACTGAGGAATTACTGTGGGGGTCAACTAGCTTCATTGACTACACTAGCATGGATGATGTGTTTTCATCAGTTCAAATAAAAAATAAAAAAATATATTTTAAAAATTATTTTTACTTATAAATCTTGTACTTTTATTTCATTATATCGCTATATTACGTTTTCCTAAGCCAAATATATTTTTTTTTTCATTTTTTTTTTCGGTGATGTGATGGAAATTTTCATTCAATGTATCAAATTAAGTATGAGTCAAGTAGCCTATTAATAAATTATTTTTTGTTTTAAGTATTAATGATGACATTGAAGTATTCATTTGAATTGTAATAGCATTTATTTATTAGAATTTTTTTAATTGGTTAGTAAACAAAGAATTTTTATTTTCATTAATTGAAGGAGGTAATTTATTATATATTTTAATAGATGAATGTTATGTACAATTAGATGTTAGTTTTAATCTGCAACTTGGCAACATTAACTTATTTTTGTATCGTGATGGATATTTCGATGGAATATCTTGTCGTTTTGTGTAAAATTCGCTATGTTTGCGTTGCGTACAAATTTGCAAACTTCGTAAATATACAAACACGGCAGGGGCAATTTCTAGAAACTGTGTCTATGTGAACTTGATGACAGATAAATATATAAGTACTTAAATATTTTTTGTTTTTAAATACATACTTATTATACATAGAAAACACCCAGACCAAGACAAATAGACATGTTCATGCACACAAATATTTGTCTTGTTCGGAAATCGAACCCGAGACCTCTGGCGCGGAAGGCAGGTAGTTTGCTCCTGCGCCAAATCGGTCGTCAGGTATCGTCAGGTAAATAAGTACTTATTTTAAAATAAACAAATACAAAAGTCACTTTACCGTGCGTACGAAGTCGCGGGCAACAGCTAGTATTGATATAAAAACATATATTCAAACAAAGCTTCAAATAAATTCAACAAAATGATATCAAAAAGAAGTCGTAATGCATTCGTATCGTAATTTGTTATCGTATTGGGTCATTAATTACGATGTATTCGTCATTCGTATTGGTATCGTAATAGCCACAAATAGGGTAAATTACTAAAATACGCAAAGAACGCATTTTAGTTGGTAGCTATCTGCCGCTTGCCAAAACGCAAAACAAAATCAAACGCTTGTCGTCTTGCCGTTGTTGTCGCTCCGACGATAATCCCCCGATCCGATCCTCTCGCCCTGCTAAGTTTGGCAACGTCGCGCGTCGCACTCGCACGTTTCGTACATTATCGATATGAAAATATCGATAAAATTATCGATATTTTAATCGCTATTTCGTATCGATATCCAACTATCGAAATTTTATGTTTATATCGATATTTTTCAAATATCGATAAAAGTCCCTGCATACAGCCATACAGCCCACTACAAAATAATTAAGTATAATAATAGTTATAAAATGCAAATGTTTTATAACAAATTATTGTGAATTATAAATAATTTGATAGTAATATACTTAATTATGTTTTTTGTCTTAATTAGGGACACATTTATTTATTCTAAAAACGTAAATGGATTTTCAGCCGTATAAAACCTCTTTGTTGTTACAAAAAAAGAACTGTATCTAGTACCCGCTGAAATTGAAAATGCTCTGTTGACTCGCATATAACTTGCAGTTAGGTACTAACTTAACTTTGTAGGGATACTGTATTACCCGGTTAAATTGAAAAGTCTCTGTTAACTCGCATATAATTTGCAGTTAGGTACTTACTTAACTTTGTAGGGATAATTCTATTACGCAACTAGTACTGTAATATTATTATGCACGCGTGGGTTATAGTTCGGTTTATGGCCCTAAGATCGATGTAATAAGGCTCACTTTATGAGCAAGTGTGTTGAAAATTATGTTTTTTGTCATAATTAGGGACACATTTATTTATTCTAAAAACGTAAATGGATTTTCAGCCGTTTATAACCTCTTTGTTGTTACAAAAAAAGAACTGTACCTATTACCCGGTGAAATTGAAAATGCTCTGTTTACTCGCATATAACTTGCAGTTAAGTACTAACTTAACTTTGTAAGGATAATTCTATTACACACTAGTGTGTAATATTATTATGCACGTGTGTGTTATAGTTCGGTTTATGGCCCTAAGATCGATGTAATAAGGCTCACTTTATGAGGAAGTGTGTTGAAAAATTAAATCCAACCTTATGTCCAACAGATAGAGTTCAGTTTTAATTAGTGATGCAACGAATACTACTTTAACGAATACGAATACGAATATCAAGCCTACTATTCGGCGAATACAAATACGAATAATTCAACAAGGTAATGAATAATACACAATTTTTTTTTTATCAGGATATTTAATAATTGTAATTAACTGCTGACATTATTAATAATAACCCTACGAAATTAGATGAAAGAACTCATGTTATGCTATGAATCAAACAAATAACAATTGACGACTTGAGAACTCCACTCCATTCATTCAATGGGCGATTTTCTGAAAGCTCGCTCAGTAGATGGCGCTGTCCCTGTCCCACCTATGCAGTTAGAAGGAACGGAACGTTATGATTTTACTTTGACGCGATTTTTGTTACGTAAAACGGAACGTCAGCGTCAGACAGATGTTATTTATTTACCTTAATCTTTAATTTACCTATTTCGTTTCAGTTCCTCACAGTAGTACCTATCAGTACTTATTTAATTTATTTTAAGTTTCCTTTGGGTTTTTAAAAGTAAATAATTTAAATATGATTCATACCAAAATATACCATAGTACATACTTCGTTCAACGCCATCTAGTGAAGCTTTTGGAAGCTTTTTTTTTTAAATGGCCTCTCAGAAAATCGCTCATTGGGTAATCCTCGTCAATAGATACAAACAGTTTAGCGATTAGGTGGGTTCGGATACACGGTTTGGGGGTGGTTGGAATCTACCTCCTAGCGGTCCACCCCGGGCAACGGCATCACGGTCCACACGGCTCGTGGTGACGGCTAATGATTCCAACGGCGGTGGTAGGCTCCGCAAGGAGCCGCCTGGCTCGCGACCACCATCCTGTCGAAATCCGGCGCCAAGCAGCTTTGCTGCGTTCCGTCGGCGTGCGGGAGTGCCAGTGCCAATGGGGGTTGGTTATGAGTCAGTTGCGCAGCTTTAGGACCGGTCTTGGTATTTTTGCTCTGCTGTACTGGGTAACTCATTCTGGAGGGTAGCGGGATCCGAAGCACGGTTTCAGCCGTTGGCCGACCGCAGTTAGTTGGGGGCCCAACTAGCGCGCTAGCCTCGCGTGAAAGGCTGCCCCGCCAACTCGCGAAAAATCCCGAAATGCTCCACCGTGCCAGTTGGCGACTGGATGGGAGGACCCGGTGGCCATTTCGGGGGGGTTCGGGCGTCCCCGCAGTCTCCAAATGAGTTCCCCTCAAGTCAGTTTAGCCTATAATCACCTTTATGGTCGACTAAGCAGCGTCTCGATTAATAATCCTTCCCCCCCAACACTCACCATTCATGACCAAGCACAAGAAGAAAGCATTTAAACAACGGCTGCACTTCCTCCCACTAAAAGTGCACCTCGCAAACATCAGAGGACTGCATTCAAATCTCGATCCGGTCCATCACCACCTGGAGACCGAGAAGCCGCACCTGTTCTTCTTGACGGAGACGCAGATAGCAACCCCGGTTGAACATAAGTTTAAGAAGTACGCAGGGGTATGTGTGTTCGTCCGCGATAACATTTGCTGTAGGCGTCTCCGGTGCTTTGAGAAATCCGGGTTTTCCGTTATTTGGCTTTTGGTAGACACTGGGGTAGAGAAGATGGTCTACGTCTGTGTCTACCGATCGCACAGCGGTAACCAGGAGACGACTCGGCTCATAGATTACCTCACTGAGACGGCAGACTTAGCAACTCAGCGGTATCCAGCGGCGGAGCTTGTTTTTCTGGGGGACTTCAACGCTCACCACAAAGAGTGGCTGTACCCGTACCAGGAAACTGACCATGCTGGGAGGGAGGCGCGAAGATTTGCCTTAGCGCTAAATCTAACCCAGTTGGTGGATCAAGCAACGCGAGTTCCAGATATCGCTGGCCACACACCCAATTGCCTTGACCTACTGCTGACAACTGATCCACACAAACACTCGGTATCGGTCTCAGCTCCGCTGGGAACGTCCGATCATTGTGTGGTGAAATCCGTATTGATCTGCTCTCCTCCGGATGACAGCCCTAGGGGCACGAGGCGAGTATGGCGATACGAATCAGCAGATTGGGACGAGATGCGTATTTTCTTTGCTTCTTATCCCTGGCGGCAAACATGCTTCTCTTCGAGTGATCCTTCGTGCGCTGCTGATGCGATCGCGGATGTAATTCGGCAGGGAATGGAGTATTTTATTCCATTCTCCGACATCCCGCTCGGTTACAAGTCCCGCCCTTGGTATAATGCGGACTGTGCTCGTGCTGAGGCCCGAAAACAGTCTGCTTACCAAGCTTGGGTGCAAGCCCGCGATCGCAGGATCCGCGCACGGAGAATCCGGGCGAAGAAGAGAGCCTATAATTTGGCTGCCAAGTCGTGCAAGAGGGTCATACGTAAGGCGAGATTCGACCACATCAGCCAAATAGGGACGAAACTTTCGTCTTACCCTAGCGGTAGTAAACAGTTTTGGTCCCTCTCCAAGGCAGTCGAGGCGAATTTCTGCCGTCCTACTCTACCTCCAATGCTGAAACCTGACGGGTCACTTGCTCACTCTGCAGCTGAGAAAGCAACCTTATTTGCCACTCTGTTTGCAAGCAATTCGCGTCTGGACACCGGCTCTCAACAACCGCCAGAAATACCTCGTTGTGACTCTTCGATGCCGGAGATCACAATACACAATAAAGAGGTCCGTAGAGCTCTCCTTAGTCTGGACGTGAATAAGGCCAGTGGCCCTGATGGCATACCAGCGAGAGTGCTGAGATATTGTGCGCCTGAGTTGTCTCCTGTGCTAACACACTTGTATCGCCTCTCTCTGAAAACGAAAACCGTACCGAAGTGCTGGAAGTTTGCCAATGTTCAGCCAGTACCTAAGAAGGGAAGTCGTGCGGACCCTTCCAACTACCGACCAATCGCCATCACTTCCATAATTTGTAAAATTATGGAAAGAGTTCTGAACAGTAAGTTGCTCTCATACTTAGAACTCAATGACCTCCTCAGTGACCGTCAATATGGTTTTCGCCGAGGACGATCAACTGGGGATCTTCTAATCTATGTGACGCACTACTGGGGCGAAGCCCTTGAGATGCACGGCGAAGCACTTGCCGTGTCACTTGACATCTCAAAGGCTTTTGACAGGGTCTGGCACGCAAGTCTGCTGCGCAAGCTTCCTGCGTATGGTATCCCCGCTGACTTTTGTAGTTGGATAGCCGATTTTCTGACGGAACGGTCGATCAGAGTAGTCATTGATGGCTGCTCCTCTGACTCAGTGGCTATTGATGCCGGAGTTCCTCAGGGGTCTGTTCTCTCTGCGACGCTTTTCCTGTTGCACATCAATGACCTGTTGATACCGGGAATTGTTGGGTATGCAGATGACAGTACTGTCGTAGAGAGATACCTGTCGGATGCAAAAGCCAGCGGTGATGACGTGATATTGATGAGAGAGGCCATGGTTGAGCGAACGAACCAGTCGTTAAGCCACGTATCCCAGTGGGGTGACAGGAACCTGGTCAATTTTAACGCCACCAAAACACAAGCGTGTCTTATCACCGCAAAAAGGAGTCTCTTTGACCTGACTCCTACTTTCCGGGGTGCATCTGTGCCTGTTACCGACAGTCTCGAGCTTCTTGGTATGGAGTTGTCTTCAGACCTCAACTTCGGCACCAGCATCGAGTCCAAGGCTCAAATTGCAGCCAAAAAGCTAGGCGTCCTAAATAAGGTCAAGCGATATTTCACGCCGGGACAGCTTTCAACTCTTTATAAAGCTCAAGTCCGGTCTTGCATGGAATATTGCAGTCACCTTTGGGACGGCTCAGCGAAGTATCAACTAGCTGCATTGGACACGATCCAACGCAGAGCTGAGAGGCTAATTGGCGACCCAAAACTGGTGAAGAGCAAGTTTCACACCCTAGCTCACCGCCGCAAAGTCGCTTGTCTGTCGGTCTTTTACAGATTATACTTCGGAGAGTGTGCTCAGGAGCTGCATGAGCTCATACCGCCATCCCCCTTCTTCCATCGGACATCCAGACGCACAGCGGGCTACCACCCTTTCTTGGTTGATATTCCCAAATGTCGCACCAAGCGCTACTCAGCATCTTTTATATTGCGCACAGCAAAGGAATGGAACTCCCTCCCTGCGTCTGTATTCCCGAGTACTTATAACCCGACCACATTCAAAGCAAGAGTGAATAGGCACCTTCTGGGTGAGTTCGCTCCATCGTAGATCCTGTTCTAGCCCATGGGCTTGATTGGGATCAAGAGCAAACCCATTAAAAGTAAAAAAAAAAAAAAAAAAAAAAAAAAAACGGTGCACAGCCAAACCGTAATTTGGGTTTCGTTCAGTTGTGATATAATATAAATAGTTTGTCTTTTTAATGTTCGTGATGACGATATTCGGCGAATTATTATCCAGAAAAGCCTTTTATAATTTTAAAGAATTTTTCGATGAAAAGTTTTAGTTGTAAGTTGTTGTTTTTTTTATTAAGGTCAGGTGGGGTAAGAGGACCACCGGGGGAAGAGAAACAAAGACCATTACTATTAAATTATTCACGCTAGCAATATGATCTCTCTGACGATAAAACAGTCTAAGCTTGATAGTTCAGGTATTTGCCGTGAGATGTCGCTACTAAATGTCTCTAGTCTCGAAAAATACTGACAGCTATCAGTTGTAAAATCACGAGTTGGACACGTCATCACTTGTTTGCTTTTTTCATTGTTAAAAAGGTGTTAAAGTTGGACTTTTTTAGACAAATGGTACCAAAAAGAGGTAATTTTGACCTTTTCTTACTTACTTTAGGCGAGAAACCAAGGTTACTATGAATTTTATTGCTTCAAAAATTCTAACCTATAAAAACCATGTTGGGGTAAGAGGATCAGTATTAACGGGGAAAGAGAAACAGTATGTTTCTCTTACGCCGTGCCAGGGATCACAAACCTTTAAATTAGAATACCGGGTGTTAAAAGACCCATAATGAAAACGAGAACCACATATTGCCACATCGTTCCTATCATTTTAACCGGCTTAAAAAAATGAGGTTCTCAGTTTACAAAATATGTACCTACAATATACATGTTGTATACAAAATACAAAATATGTGGTAGAATAACAAATGTGCCTGAATTTTTTTTTTTTTATATTAGGTATGTCCCAAAGAACACTGTTTTATTTATTTATTTATATCTACAGACTCTTGGGTCCGTACTTTTTTACGTTACATATTTTTTACATTTAAAACAAATTTCGTTACGCGTATATAATTTATGAGCTTTATCTTGAGTTAATTCCTAATTTTATTTTTATTGATTTTTACGCGGAGTCTTACGGCAGTGTTTTTAATAATACCCTAAGTAATTGTTAAATTTTAATACCACATAAAGTGTAGGAGATATCTGGACATACATACACGTCTGCTAATAATAATTACTTTTCTTCACTTTGTTATAATCGGGTAAAAAAAACTTACACTTTTGTTTTGGTTGGTAACCCCTGACTTAACGCATATGTTCCTCTTACCCCGAAAATACAAGACGTCATTTATTTTACAAAATAATAGCTATTTGAATAGAGTTAGGCTCAAATTCGATTGCAGCAATTACAGTAATGAAGTTAGTAGCGAATATATTTCGCATACTTTGCAATTGTGTGAAATATGCTTGTTGTCCCTCTTACCCCAAAACTGGGGAAAGAGAAACGTTGACCTCAGCGGAAAGATTTGTGAACATAATATTTTTGTAAATATTTACATTATTATAGTAACGACTCTTAAACCACAGAAAGCTAATATGTTTATCAAAATTCGAATCCGATGTTATCCTTAATTGGTAGAGCTAAAAATGTGCGGATGAAAATAAAGTATGTTCCTCTTACCCCACCTGACCTTATTTTATTATAGTTTATAAATATTTTCTTGTATTTGGTTATATTTTATGCAAGGTTTTTAAGGCTTCGTTATTTAAATTACTAGTGTTTTGTATATTATTATTATTAAGCAACGTTAATAATAATTAAAGTGAATGCTATTTTTTTCCATTGTTACCAATTTAAATATGTAAATGTAATAATGTCACTAATACCTTATAAGAGGTCATGATGTAACGAATACAATTTGTAACATTATGTTGTGAATAAATGAATATGAATATGAATACGAATATTCGGTAAACATCTACTATTCGGCGAATACGAATATTCGTATTCGTTGCATCACTAGTTTCAATTAATAAATTTTGAAATTTTGTAGTAACCCGACGTACTGGCGTTATTAATATTATAGTATTCTTTGGTACTGGCGACCGTACATACAACAAATCACAAAACAAGACAGACAATTTTTTTTTATTGGCCGCCATCTGTTCCCATCCCAACTTTTTTTTTGGGAACCGGTACCGGCTGCGGAGGCCCAGCCCAAAATATAGTTCCCGTGCAGCAACAAGAAATGTATGAATTCATGTATTCAACAAAGATATTATATAATATAACAAGATTGTGCACTATGAAAATAAAAGCAATGTCAATTCGATTCTATGCAGTTATAATAAGGTTTATTTTTGTATGACATTACGATAAACGAAAAAACGAGCCGAGCGAGAGGCTCCTAAATAGGATTGCATCCCTGTCTACTGGGCTGCCACCATGAAATATTTTTGGTTGTAGTAGAACTTAATTCAAATTCATATTTCCAGTTCTCGAGAATTTTTAAAATATTAATTAATTAAAAGGAATGTTAAGCTGATAATAATAAAGTCCATATCATTTGTATTATTTAAAACCTTGAAAAACTACTTGTTTAATGTAAGAGTCGGTGTTATGGTAGTTTAAATTATAATAAATTTGCAACACTTTGCGTCTGGACAATTTTAATAAAAATAAAAACATCATCAATATGGCGACGGTAAATTAATTTATGTGTGTAAAGTTTGTGTGTGGATCTTAATTATCATTTTAAAATTACGTTTCAATCAATAAAAATGGTTCTCACTTGATGTGTGAAAGGATGCAAAAGCGCATCATATAAACGTAGCGGTGTATCTTTTCTTAGGTAAGTATTTAGCCAAAATTTTATTCTTGCGTATAGTAGGGTGTCCATTTCATTTGTAATCCATAGACTGGAATTTTACTTTCTTACTTAACCCAAACATTAATTTTCATTGTTTCAGATTTCCTAAAGATGAAGAAATTAAAACAGGTTGGCTTAACGTCATACCTGAAAAAATTACACAATACTCAGCAGAAGAAGAAAAAGAAGAAGAACTTTATCAGAAAATAGGCATGAAACAGAACTTATTAAATGTATTATAAAATCTGTATTTTAATTTAAGGTTAATGAAGTAGGTACGCAAAAAACGAATCTTTAAAATTAATTGGACACAAAGCCTCCATGCGTCAAAAGATCCGCAAGACAATTTTGTTTAGCAATGTATAGTCTAAAGACTCTAACTAATAAACAGATTTTTATTACTGTACGTGGACTTTTTATTTCTATCCATTTTAGCAAAATACGCCTATCAGAAATACAGACATACCTACATCATATAAGTACATACAGGTCAAACTGACAACCTCCTCTTTTGAAGTCGGTTCAAAAGTAAGTATGCTTATAAAGCATATGTGTATGTGTCGATTGTCACATTATTGCCTCATAAGTAATGCAAAGTACCCTCTATGCTTTGCCGCGCGGAGTCCTCATCTTAACTAATATTATAGAAAGTGAGTTCGGATGTTTAAATGTATGTTTTTTTTAGCTACAAGAGCTCCTTAGGAAGCGTGGTGTTCGAATCCTACGTCAGCCAAGTCTGGTTATCTATAAATTGTCCTCGAAAAAACCAAATAGTGTAGTCACTCACGTCTCTCTCATTAGAGAGGGACGCACACCATAATAGGCCTATCTCGCTCGGCTCGGCTGTAACTCATGAGTGCGCAATCTTGTTATATTGGTATTCAATCAATGCTGTTATTTATTCATTTCTAATGAGCGATTTTCTGAGAGGCCATTTAAAAAAAAAAAGCTTCCAATTGCTTCACTAGATGGCGTTGAATAAGTATGTACCTGTCTATGGTATATTTTGGTATGAAACATATTTAAATTAATTACTTTTTAAAAACCCAAAGGAAACTAATAATATATTAAATAAGTACTACTGTGAGGAACCGGACGACGTTCCGTGGGCAGGCCCCCTACAAGGTGGACCGACGATCTGGTCAAGGTCGCGGGAAGCCGCTGGATGCGGGCAGCGCAGGACCGATCGTTGTGGAGATCCTTGGGGGAGGCCTATGCCCAGCAGTGGGCGTCGTACGGCTGAAATGATGATGATGATGATGACTGTGAGGAACAGAAACGAAATAGGTAAATTTAAAGATATAAGTAAATAAATAACATGTCTGACGTTCCGTTTTACGTAAAAAAGTCGCGTCAAAGTAAAATTTATAACGTTCCGTTCCTTTTAACTGCATAGGTGGGACAGCGCCATCTAGTGACTGAGCTTTCAGAAAGTCGCCCATTTAAAATGTAAAACAAGACTGATAAGTCACATAGGTATTTCGCTATATTGAAATTAGTATTTCATAAGATGTATAAAAGTTATTTCTTTGCCCGCCTGTGCAAAAAATATCCTTTACGTCACAGCATGACCAATGAATCCGTAGTTGCGGAACCTGTTTCGACCAATCAGCGAATTCCGGTTTAGACGTGCAGCACGGGTGGGTGGGGTAGGCAGCTGTCATGTCAATGCAATGCAATGATGCACTGTCATAAAATATGAAGTTGAGTTCAGGCGGCGTGGCGTGCTCATTAAAGTTAGTTAACTCGTTTTCTGTCTTACTGTAGTGTCGAGCCGATAAGGTTCGGCCTCCGGCCAACGTCTCATAGCTGCTAATATATATAGTCAATCATTACGTGTCCTGCGGCCATTAAACACATCGCTATCTCATGGGTAGTACGTACGCCTCACCTCCCTTCGAAATATTGACGTTTTGTCATCTGTGATATAACGATACTTGGTATCGCGGTATTTTTTAGGTTAAATCCATACCTGTGATTAGCGAAACTTAAATTAACTTCGCACAGTGCCTGCTCGTTTCAGTGAAAGACTTTTGGACTAATATACACACAATCATGGAGTCTAAGATAAGTTCTAATTTGGACGTTATGCCGAATTATTCGTACGTTTTCGAATTTGAAAATGAGTTTCAAGCTAATAAGCATAGGCAGTGGATGTCTGAAAATTGGACTGTGGCATTTTATTACGTTGGACTTTACATGGCTTTCATTTTCGGGGGTCAATACATCATGCAGAACCGGCCTAGGTAAGTCCTCCATAGTTTTACTATAATTCTTTAGAATAGGTACATATTCACAGAATACCAAGTGTCTAGTTTAATTAAACCGTACCATATTAACGTAACTATATTTATTCAATTGCTCTGCTCAGAGGTCAAACCCAGTAGGAGATGCACTCAAGTACTTAATTAAATCCTAAAAATCCAAATAAGTGTCATGCAAATCTATGGTCAGGCTCAAATAGTCCATTTGAACCCCAGACTGAACATGTTTATTTTAAGTTTGTTGACAATTTACACTTTTAATGTAAACAGTGCCTGTTCATAATTATGCCAATTTGCATTTTAGGAACCCTAAGCGGTAATTTAGAAATAAATATTTAAACTTCTAAATACCTATTATGCTCACTGTTAGGTGTAAGGAAAATTTGATAAACATTGAGGAAAAATTATAAATTATTTGTTGTAGAACAAAACCTAGATATTTTTTTCTCTTGATCATTCACTATGGATTAATTCTATCTACTTTCACTCAGGTACTGGTTTTTTCTTTTCTTCAACATTAATGAATGATTCATACTCTTAGGAACATCTATAAGTAGTCATTTTAAGTGGTGTCACGAAAAAACATGTTATATTATAGTTTAGCTTCGTTAAGTACAGAAAAACTGGAAAAATTGATAAATATTATGCTGGTGTAATAATAAACTAAAACTGTAATAAATGTAAAAGTCATTAAATAAGTTAATAGTTAAGTACAAAAGTATTTAGTTAAGTATTCTGAAAGAAACATGAACATTTCAATTCTTGTTAACAAATTGGAAACCACTAAACTGTCAAGTAAGTACCTAATAACCCCCTCATTAATAAACGAAGAGTAAGTTTACACCTAGGTTTAACCAAAAAGTTTGCTTAGGAATATGACGCTTTGAAACGTCAAACGTAAGGTATATTGCCAAGCAATATTTTTGGTTAAACCTAGGTCTAAATTTACTCTTTGTTTATTAATAAGGCTGTGTGTTTTTGTTAACACAATCAGTAATGATCACATACATATTAATTCTTATTTTTATTGCAAGAAATTTTATGAGATTATTCTATTTTATATTTACTTAGAAAATTGAGATGTGAATGAGAGATGTAGGTAGTTATAGAAAAACATCACAAAAAATTATATGATCGTAGGTATAGTATAGGGTCTTCGATCAACAATAACACTATTGTTGATCAAAGGTATAAGTAGGTAAAATTTAATTGATAGTTTTGTATTGTATATATATTATATATATTATATAGTATTGTATTGTATATATAGATAGTATTGCAGATATTTATTTTTAGTTAAAAACATTAAAATAAAGTTGCTTTAGGTTTATGCAAAAATTAATAAATTGTTCTTTGTATAAGCTTACTTTGCATTTTTATCAAAATCTTAAACAAATTTTTAATAGTACTTACTTATTGTTTTCATAAAGATTCATCGTCTCATCCAATCCAAACAATCCTTCTATAAATAAACTGTCTACTTAAATATTTTGTTAAATTGTAGTACCTAGTAGTAGCCAGCCATAAAAACCAAAGTAATAATAATAATGAATAACCCTACTAAAACAATAGTTCAATATTAGAAGAAAAAAAAATTACTATTCACTAGAATGTTTCATGTAGTTAGGTCATACATACCCCACACTAACTCATCATCATTGGAATTGTCGCGCGTGGGTGTTTATGATCGCCATTTAGGAATTTATGAAGAACAGCGCTCCACTTAATTTTAGACACGTGTTTCTAATTTAATATTCTTAGAAAAATTTCAAACAATAAAATAAAGATGTAATTAATGCTTTGTTAGCTCTTTAAGCAATAAAAATCGGCCAAGTGAAGTGCGAGTCGGACTCGCCCATGAAGGGTTCCGTACCCTCTTAACTTAACATACCGATTACATACACCTAGTAAAAAAAATACCACTATCATTTTTCGTCAGAAAAAACTAACTTTGTTTTTCATAGTGTTCATATGAATTACAAAGTTGTATTTGCGGTTTTCGGAAATGTGTTATATCTCAATAACTTATAAAGCCTACTAGCTGTGATAGTTTTCCTTTTAACTTCGTCATACCACAGATAATATAATACTATATACATACAACTATCGTGAATTTTTTCAGGTATCCAAAAACAACCATTTGGCTGGCAGGTGGTGGGGACACATGACTCTAACAAAATTCTGCATTTTAAAGCTTAATAATTCACAAACGGATGCCTCAATCAAAAAACTGTTTTCACAAACACGCAATATTTTTTTTAATTGCTATCCAATCACATCCGACACTATGGGGTAGACAAGAAAAAATATTACATCCCTACTTCACGTGTAGTGTAGGGGAGGTAACCTAAAAAAAATTTTACTTCACCACTTTGTCGGCGTCCCAAGTTACAGCTTTGTAGTACTAAGGGTCTATGAGCTAGGCTGGTGACAGACGGACAGACGGACATGGCGAAACTATAAGGGTTCCTTGTTGACTACGGAACCCTAAAAATGAGAAATAGTAGGTTGTCAGTGCACCCCCTTTGCGACACCCGTACCGGAAATTTTTTATACTTAATTTCGATCAGAAGTAACTAAACTTCTTAGATAATCCCTATCTATGACTACGTAAGTAAGTGTCATGAATACACGGTAATTTTTTTATCACCCTGGATAATTTTAGGGATCATTCTATTCTACTCATGAAAACAAACAACTTTTACTATGGGACCAACACTGAAATCACGAAAAAAAATTAGTTGTGTTCCATACAAAAGAGCAAAAATATTTAATCAAAATGTATGGAACAGCTGATTTTTATTCGCGATAAAAAAATACCGTGTATAAAAGCATGCAGTGGTACCTAACCTATTTACACCCAGCAGAGCCTTTCAAAAGAATGGCAGTATCCAATCGCAGCCATTCATTCAATGTGGAAACGAACACAAAACAGTCTTTTAATACAAAATGAGAGAACAAATAATATATATATATATATAAAAACGAAATTTAAGTACATAAGTAAGTATACATAATTTAAAAAGTAATTTCAAACAGTAGTTTTTTTTTTTTTTTTTTTATAAAAACTGGTTAAGCATTTGACCGCCATCTTGCTAAACAGACAGGATGCAGTCTAGGGTGTAGCATGCTTACCCAGTAGGTGCCCATTCACTCTTGCCTTGAAGAGGCTATGTAAACATTGAGACGAGTTGTCCTTTTGCCTCTGCCTGTTTGCATTCACGCGAAAATAAATTATATTACGCGCGTAAAATTCTTCCAAAGGAAAATGCAGTGTTAACTTAACACGGCATTTTTTGCTGTAGATACGTCACATGAACGTAAACATGAATTTCCGCTTGGCATATTTAATTGTTTGCGATACTCAATAAATGTTTAAGTCCCATCCAAAGTTCCAAACTCGACGCAGACTGACGCAGTAACAGAGCTGGAAATTTCAAAGTCTAAAGCCCCCAGTACAGGTTGGCCGATCATGGTCGGCGACCATGACCAATACATCGTACATTGACACTTTTGAAAAAACCTTTTTAAACTTGTTCGTTCAAAAGTGTCAATGTACAATGTATTGGTCACGGTCGCCGACCATGGTCGGCCAACCTGTACTGGGGGCTTAAGGCGTCCAACACACTGCCTCCGGTTTCCGCACTACCGGACGGAGATGCGGCGTGATTTTTCATACACTGCGGGTTTTGTATGCACATCAAGATTCTACAGCTATAGTTAAGAAGCGCACTACCTCCGCCTAAGTCAAAAACTTTTTATTCACATAGATTAAACAAAATTAATGCTTATGAATCGTCCATCATTTTTTTACCTACGTTATGGACATCTTTAACTAACAAGAAAAACAGGCGAAAAAAACAACGCATTAAAAAATAGTTTTTTTGTCAATAAAATTTGACGACCGATTTGGCGCAGGGGCGAGCCTTCTGCGCTAGAAATCTCGGGTTCGATTCCCGAACAAGACAAATATTTGTGTGCATGAACATGTCTATTTGTCTTGGTCTGGGCGTTTTCTATATTATTAAGTATGTATTTACAAACAAAAAAGTATTTAAGTATATATTTATCCGTTATCAAGTTCACATAGACACAGTTTCTTAAGAAATTTACTATGGGCTTAGATAATTGGTGTGAATGTTAGAAAATATTTATTTATTTAATTACTTAGGTATGTTGTTGCTAGACAAAATAGTTAAATAATAAAAATTATAAAAAAGCTAATGTTGAAGGAAATTTTTCTCAAAATTGTCTCAAAATTAATACAACCATGCATTGCGAATTGCGATCCTTTATATAATACTCTATTATGTAAGAGGTCTTTTTGACATGTTTTTTTAAATTTGTTCAAAGGTTCAATTACTTCTTGTGGAACTTTTATTAAAGTGGGCTTAAAAGCTATAAAACTGTCCCCAAAAACGAGCCTAGCTCTACTTTTCCAGTATAAATCTTGGAATTGACAAACATAAATCCTTCAAGCTCGGGAAAATGAGACACAATAGATTTTCCATTGTTCACTGGCCCCATTCGGCCGGGCCGGCGTCAATGGATACCATGACAATTATATTAAAGTGAGCACTGTGAGTTAACTCTTAGTTAACCGTGCTTTGTGCAAGAGAATTCTCATAATTTATATTCCCTAATAATATAAATATTATATTAATTTTTTTCAAGCGTATTATTAGGTACTAGCCTATGGGAATTATCCCGTTATCCCGAGAGAATTACTATTTTTCCGAGATAAAAATTAGCAATGTCTTTCTCCAGCTCCCAAACTACCCCTATCCTATACCAAAAATCACGTCGATCCGTGGCTCCGTTTCGACATTAAAGACGGATTAACAAACAAATAAACAAACAAACACACTTTCACGTTTATAATATTAGTATTAGTATGGATTGACTCCTATATTGACACACAAAGCTTCAAGTTTTGTCGCTACGCTACTCTTACTTTAATTAAACACTGTTACTTAATGGAAAATGGATTGAACTCTTATTTATTCCCAAAATCAAATAGACGGTGGTTGTACGAAAAACCTAGCTTTAAGGCAGTTAGTTAAAAGAAGTAGAAAGGAATGGAGCGTAGTAACTCTTTCAAGGTTAGTGAAAACACTTGGAGCTATCAGAAAGTCCTCGATTTATATCTTAACATTCGATGAGTTAAACAGATTTCCATCATTCAAACTAAACAAGACCAAACACAATAATCTTATCTTATGTTAACGAAACATAAATTAAACAGGTCAAATTGTTAAAATTACAAGTGGAAAGCGACAGAAGTTTTAAAAGACCCTCACCTTGTATCAACTGAGGTGTTAAGATTTTAAATTATTTTTATGCATTCACAATGCAATTTTTGTAAGTATATCCCGCCTGAAAGCTACTTATAGGGCTTGTGGTTTTTTACTATCACATTTTTCCTATATGAACTAGGTGCTATTGTTGATCGAAGACCCTAACACAATAATTCGTCCCCGAATATTCGGTAAAAAATAATTTAAAGAATTATTAGAACTTACATAAGGTCAAAAGTTATATGACAGCGTGAGTAAGGAGACGTGGGAGGTTTCTGTGTTCCATTTTTAAGCCAGAAAAAAATGTATGATGAATTGAACAATGTACAAAATAAAATTAACTGACTTAAATTTTCATGGGTGCTGTGACTTAACTGTAACTTGAAACGAACTTTTTGAATGAACATTTTACGGAATTTTTAAACCAAATCAAATTTTAACCTGTTGAAAACACAGGTCAAAACCTATGTATACCTAGGTAATAGTAATAGCGGGAGGAAAACGTAGGAGGAGGTCTTGGAAAGGGCGAGATGCATGGCGGGCGGGAGGTAGGGTTCCCAATCCCAACTATACTGTAATACTTTTTACTGTTGTTACACCAAAAGCCTCTAAATTGATAAATGGTGCGAGAAACACCACAAGACCACAAGTACTTTCTTTAACTAATGCAAAAAGCTTTCTTTTTTTTAATACTGTTTATTTTCTTCCTCTGACCTAAATTATACTTTCTTGTAAAAAATTGAGAACCCTAGCGGGAGGGCCGGCTTGAATGAAACTCCGCATCTGATCATCTGCAGCGTTACGTAAGCTGGTTTGGCACGCTCTTCAACGAGACGAAATGCTCGGAAACTCTGATGTAATGTACCGTCCGGTAAAATGCGGCCTTAAATTCATGGAAAAGTAAATAAAAACTTTCGGAATTTCGACTAGTTTGTGGTCGCCGGCACCGAATGAATCTTTCATTGTAATTCTTTTACCGAAAGAAAATAAGATCCACTTTTTGCGGGAAATAGCTAGTCTCAGTTTTAAAATTGTTAACAAAATGATACATTTTAAAAATGGACCATTTTCGTGTTCAGCAGTTAGTATTTACATATCCTACCTGACATAGTAATTTATAAGAAAACCTAAGAAAAAAAGAATAAGTACCATGTGCAATGTGCATAGCTATTTACATATAAGTAAACAATAGCTTATTATTTCTTTTCATTGTAATTTACGAGATAATTGTTTTGTTTATTGCAAGTTGTCATTTATGTGACTTTGTTAAAAACTATACTTATGTGTTTGCAAAATAATAATTTAATTATTCCTTTAAATGATGATAATTATATTAAATTGTTTCGCATATTATTCACTTAAGCTTGGCAACTAATGTCATAAACGTAACAAAGGCTTGCTAAGTTCATTGCCATAAAACTGTTAAGTTAGATAATAGGTAGGTACATTAATAATATCGCTGTAAATTATTACTCGATTAGGTACTCGTAATCTCGTCTCTTGACACGCAAAGTCTTCGATTGTAAAAATAATAATATATGTAAGTATATTGATATCACAGATAATATAATATTGATATTATGTTAAATATCTGGTAGTGCTCTTAAAACTTGTGATTCCGGTTTTTGGCATAATAATTATACAAAGCTGCGTTGTCGAAGTGGTTTAAGGCTCATACACTCGTTGATGCCGACTTGAACTGAAACTCAAGACAAGAGGGAGCCACCATCCGCCATCGCCAGTGTCCTAAAAACACGTTGAATATTTTTAAAATTTACCGACGCTGACGTAAAAACTTACAGGACTACTTATATGTTATTAATTTTATTAACCAAAACCGCTTGAACTAAAAAAATCGAGCACTATGAATTTTGTAGATAGGTTATTTAATATTTAATAGGTACCAATTAAACCACCGAAATATGTTTTGGTTGTAGTTTCAAGTTTTCGATAATTTGAAGCGGGGCCAATAGACTAAATACCCTTGATAACAACCTTTTTGACTAAGGTTTTTTTGTGAAATTAGGGCTACAAACAACTACAAGCCCCTTTAGTTAAAAAGTGGATAATATAGGTAACTTGGCCAGCCGCTGTGGCCAGCCTTCGTTGAGTTCATGACAAACGAGTAATAACCACATTAAGTAATTAGAAACCACAGAATTTTCCAGAAACGAAATGTATGGAAAGTTAGTATTTCAAATAGAGGAGGCAATCAATTAAATAAGTACTATTTTCTGGAAGGTTCTGTCTGCCTGTTATTGAAGTAATAAGATCACTTTAAGAATTTAATATTATTTTTCATCTCTCATATTCTGAAAGTAACTCATATCTTGCCTAAAATGCGGGTTGAAAGTGGTATGTGGCGGCCCTAGGGTCGTTATGAAATTTAAAAAAGGAATAGGAGGAGTCATGTCAAAATCTGTAATAGCATCTACACACGTTCCGATCCGACAGCCGATTTGGTCTGCTCCCAGACCAAATCTACACTACACACGTTCCGATTTGGTCAAGGAGCAGACCGAATCGGAGGTCGGATAGGAACGTGTGTAGAGTCTTTAAGTTTCTCTTTGGACGTTTATTTTCCATAGGTATGCAGGCAAAGGCACAGAAGCCTATACAGACATGTTTTGCTATTATATAAAATAATTAATATCGTAGAATTATTATTTTAAATCTAGAACATTGTTTTTTTTTAAATGCGTTTTTAGAAACAGATTAAACCAAATAAGTTATTTGTAACATAAAAAATCAGGCTTTTAATTTCATGGAATTGCATAGAGTACGGGTCAAACACCAAACAAGACTGTATGGACTTAGTTTCCCTTGCCTTCCCTAAAACAGAGAAAATGAACAAAAAAGTTAAATAGCCTTTCAAAAATTCCGCGGCCATAGGAAAAATACTTTTTTGATTATTTCTGTTTATTTTTACTTTCCTCATATTCAAAATGAAAAGTAGAGTGTTTACTTCGGGCGTGTGGACCCATAACAGTCTCGAACTATCGGCGCCCTCACTTCGTTCGTGCGCCAAAACACTTGACTGTTATGGGTGCCATACAGCCCTTGCTAAACAATCTACTATAAATAAATTATCAGTGTGCTTCGCTTAGTTTTTTTTGACGCTGAAAACTTAGTTTTGCGTGGTTTTGCTTTACTTACAAACTTCCAGTTGGTAAACTGTTCCAAAGGTCAGTCAGTATAGTTATCTATTGAAGTCGGGCGTGAAACATGTATTTTTTTTGTGTTTTTGTTTGAACCCAAACATAAATACAAACACACAGGTCAAACTGAGAACCTCCTTTTTTAAGTTTCAAACTGATTTTTTTTGCCATGTTCAAAGGACAATAACCATTTTTGTATGGCAGCTGGCGTCTTTTTTTTTTTCTTGCGGCCATCAACCAAACATTGAAATATAATTTGTTGGCAGCACTGCACTACACACAATATTTGCAAAGGAAGTATACCTGTAAACTCAGCCCGAACCGAGTGAGACTAGCTAGAACTTAACTTTGTTTTTCATAGTGTTTGTATGAATTACAAAGTAACGTTTGCTTTTTTTTTATTTTTTTATATACGGACGAATGGTTCTAACTTGGTTCTGACTGAGTTTACAGCTATACTGTCTTGGCAAATATTGTTTGTCATACTATCAAGAATTGATGTTCAAACATTTTGTTGATGGCCGCGAGACAAAAAAAAATAGACGCCAATTTTAGGCAAATTGCTTTTTGTAGTCGTGTCCCCGATATTTCGGAATATTCTGTGGCAGTGCACACCAAACGCCATGATCACTTGAGTTACTCCGTGATCATGGCGGGCGTGTGCATACTTTAAACAAAATTTAATACATGGTAAAAATCACGTTTCTCATAATAGTTATACCTACCTAGTGAAAATGACAATGAAAGTTTATTTCTTTTCGAGTTGGTTGCAACTAGTTGCAAGTCTTGTCCATGCGTTTTGTTTTTTTAAACAATGTTTAAACTTTCTATAATGTTGGTTGAGTCTATCATAATAACAATAGATACTGAATTCAATTTATATTATTCGTTTGTGTTTGAGTCTAGACACGTTTCTACACAGACTTCCTAATGATATATTGTAAATAACATAGATAGTACTTTTATTAAGTTGTAAATTAAACATGATAAAATTATATTTTTTAACGAAAGGGATGTTACGTAATAAATTTTTAACTTACTTACCTTCAAGCTTGATTACAAAATATTACTGTACAAAAGTGATTTTCCTTGTAACCATATCACCAATAGATTACCAAACTAAAACAGCAACAACTTTTATTCATTGACCGCATCTAAAAGTGAAATAATTGTTTTATTTTTAAAATTATGTACCTACCTAAGTGTTTCTGTATGCTTAAGAATCAATTTGTTGATTTGTCTGTTTCAATAAATAAAAATTATAAGCTTATGTTTAAAAATGTTAACATCTTTCGATTTCACTCTCACCTCACATGTCTGGTTTTTAAATAACGGTTAATTCGTGTCAGAATTGTTATGTATGGTATGATGCAAATGTAAAACTTTCGCTCGCACTTGACGTGACGACTCGCGAACTAAATATGTTCTAGGAGTGACGCGGGCTGTACCTGTTTATGCAACCGTATGTGGAAAATATATCAAACGCATGGCTACGTATGGAAAACAATTAGGATAATACGAGACCGCTTTCCACGCGATGGTTTTTTGAAACCCTTCTGCTTGTGAAATTCGGATTGCATTCGTTCGTTGCACAGTGCACTCGACCAGACTCGTTCCAGTCATTAGAGTGTAGTCACAGATTAAATAATAGTTACGGTGTAGTCTGGAAGATTCTGATGAGTCAATTCATTTGCTAACGTGTAATTGGTTCATTAGATGAAAGCAGTCAATGTGGTAATGAGTAAACGTTTGTAATGGCGAGTGTGTGTTGAATACTATGAATATTGCGTTGAGCTTGTGAGTTACCCATTCACATTTTATCGTAGAAAAATGACTCTGTGAAGGAAAAATGTCGTGTCGGTGCCATAAAATATATATCTTTGAATTACCACAGTTAGGGTAAATGTTATTTTATTATCATCAGCGCGGATTTTTGATAACCAGATGTGTTTGATAACAAAAAATCACCTGATGGTGTGTTATCAAAAAATTGAATTCAGTTAAGTACAACAGTCATATTTATGACTCACATGAGCTATGCACAGATATGATACTTAATCATTTCTTTGCATGCACACACATGACACAGCTTTGCATTATATATATACTTACCTAGAAACGAAATGTTTTTGTAGTCACTCTACCATGCTAAAAAAAATTGGTTGTCTGTCGGTTAACGGACGGTTAGTCGGTTTACGGACGATGATAATTTCGATATATAAGTCTCGGGTAAAATGGTACGTTTTATGCACTTGTTGTACAATCTACTATAATAATGTTTAAGTATTCGTTTTATAGTTTCTTCATAGCGTGTAGGTAGGTAGAATATGATAAACAGAATTTAAATACTTAATAATAATTTTATAATATATTTGATGACTGTTTACAATATAATAATGCAAAGACCAATATTATTTTATTCTAAAACATAATTAATTTATTCTTTAACTCTTTGTTATACTTACTAAATAATAATTTAACAACCAAGGAAGATATGAAAAAAAAAACCGGCCATGTACGAGTCGGACTCGCGCACGAAGGATGCCGGTTCCGTACCATCAAAAAATCACGTTTGTTGTATTGGATCCTCCCTTAAATATTTATTTTATTATAATTCAATTAACTAAATATTTTGTGAATATTTCAAGCGTCTACCTTTCGCCGTTATTAAAATCGAGCAAAAAACGGCAAAACAACACGTTTGTTGTATGGGAGCCCCTTTAAATAATTATTTTGTTCGGTTTTTAGTATTTCTTGTTTAAGCGGCAACAGAAATACATCAGCTGTGAACATTTTGAACTGTCTAGCTATTACGGTTCATGAGATACAGCCTGGTGACAGAGAGACAGACAGACAGACGGCCAGCGGAGTTTTAGTAATAGGGTCTTGTTTTTACCCTTTGGGTACGGAACCCTAAAAAGATAATATGAATTACTATGGACAGTTTGAGTAGACATGACCACACAATGTTGTACAACTGTGCGTGTTCCAATGACCATGTTCTATGTGCATGTATTTCCTTGGAATAAATACTAAATATTGTTGAACCTTGAGCGAGGAGAGCAGGAAATATGTACCACCTGTGGCATTCGATTATTACGGGTCATTATCGCGCAAACCTGACTATTATGTCATTATGAATAAGCTCCATTCTGGTATGCGACAAGACAACCTACTTCTATCACTATAACTTAAGGCGTTACTTGCCTTGCCGTCCACTAGCGCCGCCAATTCATTTATTTTTTATTTTTATTATACCTAAACCAGATCAATATTAAAAAAGAAACAAAGGCCCTCTTAAATTGTCTCCTAATATTTTTTGAATAACTCTTTAAAATTTTTCTTCCTTTCTGTAAGATTTAAAATGTTTTTAAACCGAAAGTGGCCACTTTTGGTTTAAAACTATTTTAAAACTCAGAGAACTTACTTAGCACCTTAAGAGTTAAGGGTAATATAGGTACTTGTGAGTTGTTCCGATTTGTAGGGAAACTTAGAATAAGAAACTCTTTTCTTATCTAGAGAGCACAAAACGAAAATAGACTAACTTTAAAAAAATATTGTCACCTACACCTACCTAATCGAAAATCTAATAAAACACTAGGTCCACGTTTACAGTAGTTTATTGTCGTAGAAAAATTCAAGTTGCCAACAATAATTAATATTAACCGAACCAAACCGTTTCAAGTAAAAAACTAAAAACATTTATTAAATTTAAAAAAATGAAACTAAAACGAAACTTGTTATAATGTTGTAGTTTAACTTAAATTTATATTTTTGGCAGCTAAATCTTGAACAGTTTTGGGAAAACCCGTTTCCAATGAGGTCTTCATGCCCCTTCGAAGATAATCGTTTATTTGAGTAAACGTTTGCAAGGGCGCCTGGTGCAACTACAGCTAACTATTTGTACTTACTAAATGTTTGATATTGATTTCTGGGTTTATTTTTACACCGTAAAAATATATTGTACTGTTTATTAAGTTGTTTATAACCTAAAACACAGTCCCACATCATTATTTCTTTAAGGCTTCTTCACTTTGTATCCGATTTATAAAATAGTTTATCCTGATCAATACTCATATGGCCAATAAACTATATAATTATATTGAGACCGAGAACTGGAACCTACCTAACTGGTTAGACTAGATATGATAATTACAAGCAGCCACATTTTAAATTATTTACACTATTGGCTTGTAAATAAAATTTACTTTTTTACTTATTAGGTAGCTGTATAAGCACGTATACTTAATCACTTGATCAGTCATAATATAATACAAAAAAGAACTTGCACGTCATTATTATTTTAAGCCGAAAGTTTACTTTTAACTCTTGAATGTTATTGTTGATCGAAGTCTTGAAAAGTAAAATTATCATAATTTTTGCAAATTTTCTTAGATATAAGTGTCACCTATTTATTTAACGGCTGATTGACAAAATCACTATTCTATACGTCAAAGTAAGTAGTTAGGTAACGTATTTAAATAATATTTTATATTAACAGGTTTTGAAACTATTAAATTTGGAGTTGTGTACTATTATATATTCTGTGGTTGTGTTAAATATTATAATAATTTAATGCTTTCCGTATTAAAATTACAGGCTTAAATTGTAAACATTTGATAAAATTAGAAGATAATGACCAATACTAGTACGTGTTACAGATAAAATAAACGCCGATAATGTTAATATCTCGAATTAACACATAATTATGCGATTTGATAATAAAGTTGGATTACCGATTAGTAACCGATTTATCAGTGTTGGTTTCCTACCGCTGCTCTTGCTAGCATACCGATTGCCGGTCGAGGCGATACGCTTGGCGGCCTTTGCTAATGTCAAGTGCAAGTTCGATTCTAGCCATTCTGCTCTAAAGGTTCTGTAATAAAAATATAATGATACTTATTAAGCAGGGAATAGGTGACATCATTCTGTGTGTTTGTGACATGACATGTCAAGATAGTAATTTATAGTGTACTAGCTTTCCGCCTGCGGCTTCGCCCGCGTGGACTACACGACGACGCCACGTTATCTCGCGGGAATGTGATAATTTTCCGCTGATAGCCTATTTTCTTCTCCAGGCTACAAAGTATCTGTGTCCCAAATTTCAGCCAAATCCGTTCGGCCGTTTTGGCGTGATTGAGTAAGAAACATTCAAACATCCAAACATCTAAACTTTCACATTTATAATATAAGTAGGAAGTAGCATTAACGTTTTGGCTACCAATTTGACGTATATTATAATAGTTGATTTTATCCTTAGAATATTGAGCTTTGTCAAAAACATGTGATGTCACATACTTTTTCAGCAAGTTTGTCGTGTTTCATTACCTATCATTATTCATCAGCTATTACTTAACGAATCATTATTTTATGTAAGTATGATTAATTGATTTGATTAGTGATTACGTTGGCTTAAATGTAAAATAAAACGTGTGTAGGTCAGGCCCGAAAACCAAAGGATAATGTCCTTAAACGTATGGTCTGAAAACCCGGAATCGATTTGAACTAGATGGGAACTATTAGTTTCATTACAATGCACAAACAATTTACCCCATCGTCAGGACGATGCCGAAATCGATGGGGTTCTATGTCGAAGGCGTCTAAGCGAGGTATTCCTTATAGCACGGCCCCCCCACAGTCGGTGTGCTTAAAACTGACGGCGGAGAGCAAGTAGTGAGGGGTTTAGTTGGTAGTGGTGCCTGCTCTCAACCACCCCATCTGGTCAGCCCACCCGGAGTGGTTAACCTTATGGGGAGATTGAGAGGAGGCTCTCTCCTCCTGCCCCGCCTCCTGTCGAGCTTTCGAGCTCGTCAGGGGGCGGGGCAGGAGTTAGAACCACCCAGCCCTGACGCGAAGCCTATTAGGCTTGGCGGGAGGGCTGGGCGCGGCGAGCGACAGGCCTTGTCTGACTGATTCCAACATGCCGTTAGTGCGATACGAAAAGACCGTATTTGTCCTCACTATAAAAAAAAGGTATTCCTTATAGCGCATCCATTTTTAAGCGCACCTAAACTGTGCCTAAACATTTCCACTAAGCGCGCCTTCAAGGTGTGCTAACAAAATCAAATACATCAAAAAGGTGCGCTATGTGGAAAAGTTTAGGTGCGCTTATGAGGGAGTATACCTAAACACAGAATAATATTTGTAGGTATAAAGGCAAATCGCCAGTCTTAGATTTGATTTTTACAATACAAATTAAACCACGTATTATTTGGAAAAAAGTTTATAGATATTACAACATACTTGAAAGGGACTGGACTAAGTGAAAACATAAAATAATAACATTTTGTCGATAAAAAAAAACACAAAGTTCTGCCGGGCTAGGTAGGGATGCGGTCAAAATCTTATCGTATATCGACCGAATTTGACATTGACGTATGATAAAATGCGTTTATCGACCGTACCTAAGATGCGACTCGTACTTTTTACGACAAGTCTATAAAAAATGGTATGAAAATTAAAACAAATAAAATTTTATTTTAATTTTTAGTTTTTTGCATTCACAATGCAATTTTTATTACAGAAAAATGGAAAATGAAGTATTTAGAAAAAAAGCTAGTTGTGAGACGGGTCGATTTTTTCTAAATACTTCATTTTCCATTTTTCTGAAATAAAATTTTATCGACTTGCGTGAGCATGCATGGCCACTTTGACAGCTAAAGTCGAGAGTGTTTATCGTATTTATATCGTCGTGGTTTTTGAAGTCGAGAATTTTATCGTCATTAATTCACACACTGTTTTTGATCATTTAGCACTCCCGCAATAAAAGAAACATTTAGTTGCTACAGAAACTTACTTTTTGGCTTCCATTCCATTACAAGAGTAACACTAATTTTAGACAACAAAACTTAAATAAATCAGGTTTCCACAAAAACACCACAAAAATAACACACGCGACGCATATTATTATGCAACTTTGAATAAAGTGAAAATGGCGCTTATTTTGATTCTTGACACTAGTTTTTGTTTTTTAGACGGAATAGTGAGGCGAAAAACCAGGAATAACGAACGAGTCAGCTTCGTCGTATTCGACTATTTATCTTTCGTAGTGTGCATCGAAGGGTGGTATTCCATTTATTAAAGATCTTGGTCCAATATGCATTTGACCAAAGAAATTGTCAATGAAACCATTCATGAATTCGTCCTCGTCCAATTTCTTTGATCCAATATTTGATAAGTGGAATACCACCCTAAGGAAATTCGTAAAAAATTCGCGATCGAGTAAATTTTATCAACAAAGACGATAAAATAGCCGAAGATACGCATCCTTGGCGTGCTGGTCTAATTTTCAGCTATAAGTAATCAATTTATTTTCACTATGACGCATATTACTGAGCCAATATTTTAATATATAATATTGAACTATATTATCTAGCGACCCTATTCATCATTAGCCATTTAATGTCCCCACTGCTGGGGCACTGGCCTTCCTTATGGATGAATAAGGAGAATGAGCCATGACCCACCACGCGGGCTCAGTGCGGATTGGTGGGTATTAACGACTGCAAGTGCAGCCGGGACCAACGGCTTAACGTGCCTTCCGAAGCACGGAGGAGCTCGAGATGAAAAGTATTTGGTCACCCATCCCGTGACCGACCATTGCGAACGTTGCTTAACCTCAACAATCGCAGGTTAAGCGCGCTATCCACTGCGCCACGGGCTCCTCAGCGCTCCTTAAAGCGACCCTATTAACGATTTGCAAAAATAATGTCTATATTATGAGTAATTCAAATAAAACTAATTCGCGTTTACTATTTTCTTTTTTTTGTGATTTTCTCTAGGTTTATACCATAAAGTTAATATACCTATCGGAATAGAGAAACAAAGGGCTGAGCGAGCGGGATGTCACTAGCAACAACACTGTGAGATAAAAGGAGATGCGTGATGCAACGTAACAGAACCGTTTTTGGCTACTGTTTGACAGTTCGTCAGCACTTATCAGCACGCTGAGAATTTAGGTATTTTATTTTTTTCGGATTTTACGTGCAATCTTAGATATTTTTAGCCAATATTGATATGGAAACATGGTGACTTGCTCAGTTATTGATTGTTGTACAACACAATGAAATAATCCCGCAAAATGTTCAGTTCACAGGTAAATTATTCCAAACCGACACCTCCATTCCTAAGGTTTATTTTTGCCAATGCGCTTCGAATTTAAAGCAAGAAGTGTGATAATGCTCTTCAACAAACATTTATTTATGTAACAAGCAAATATTGATTACACATAATGCAGTATTTACGAATATTTTGTGTAAAGAAATAATTTTCGTTTTACACTAGGGCTGCATCAAGGTATCGATATTTCATGTCCACTGTCTATCACGCGGTAAAAAATGAATATGTATTAGGTACTGTAATTAAAGTACCTGTAAGACGTTTAGATATAAATTACCTAGGAATGTAATTCCATTTAAGATACTTAACTGATCCATAGGTATCAGTTTTTGACTGTTAGAATAGGTACCTACATACACTATCATTAGTAATATAATTATCTTTCAGATTACATACTAACTTGGATACCAGAAACTAACTGGACTAAATTGATTATTATGCAGTAAGCATTTTGATGAAAAATATTTCCAAACGCGAGAGGTGAAACGTACTATCACTGTGGTGTGGAAGCACCAACAAATTGTTCAAAGGATTGTGCGAAGCATGGCCGGGTCGCTAGTGTATAATAAATGATTTAAAATCTCTGGGAGTTTTTCTTAAATATGCATACTTCACCGCAGAATCGAAGTTTTAGCCATGCAAAATCCCTTCCCAAGATGGGAATTTTAGTTATATTAATAATATTACTATATCTCTCTGTAAACATTTCTGCGGTGGTGTCGTGTGAGGCGGGTCGTTACGTTCCCTAAAATATGGTTGAGCGAAGCGATGGCTGGTTCATGCGTCATGCTCGTGAACGGGTGCCACCAGTGGGATGGGTCTGCTCCTGGCTTCTTGTCTCAAAATATGCAGATTTTAATGTTTTATTGTTATTAGTTTTATTTTACCGTCGCTTGTATGGCACTGTTTATTATTGACTCTTATATGTTCTTAAACTATTCAAAGTTTTATTACCCTTGTTCGGCATTTATATTTATTATTTTATTTGCTACGTTTTTGGTTGGTGTGTATTTTAAAGAAACTACCTTTTGTATGTCTATTTCTTAGTTATTGAAAATTATTTACTGCTATGATTACCGGGTTTTTTATTTTGTTTTTAAACTTAAGATTAATTTGTGATGGAAAGTGACTTTACATATTATATTATGTCAAAGTCACTTTTCAATTTGACGACTCTGTATGAAATATGACAGGGGAGAAAAAAATAGCCCTTGGCGAGTTTCTTGCCGGTTCTTCTCGTTACAAGGCCTCCCGCCGTAGGTTTTGCGAACCGATAGCGTAGCTTCATTGACGTTCACAAGTGCTGTATCAGCCTAAAATGAATAAATGATTTTTGATTTTGATTTGATTTTGATATATTAATATATTATTATTAGGCGACCTCCGTGGCCGAGTGGTGTACGCACCGGTTTCAAGGTGTCGCTATCTCTAGAGGTCCCGGGTTCGATCCCTGGGGGGTACCGCGTAACTTTATGGATATGAACTTCATACGTTTTTTGAAATTTTAAGTCAATTTTATAAAGAAAATAGCTACTATCAGTTCTTTGTTTTGTGACGTCGCTCGGGTATAACGATAGCTAGCTAGCAACGTTCAACAGAACAAAGCCGCAAAAATCTATCAAAATAAGGAATTCAAGTGACAGTTGAAGCCGATACCCATACCCATATTTTTTTGCCGGTAGCCCCCCAGGTCGGGTAAATGTTGAAAACTAATTTTTCTATATTTTCTCCGGTCTGGGTGTATGTGGTAATTACCTGTCGTTGTTTCTAATTTCCATAATAATAGTGCTTAAGCTACTATACTTTGGTATTGGAACAATGAGTGTGATCGTGTCCAATATATATTTATTTATTACTGTAATTATTTAATACTAGCTTTCCGCCCGCGGCTTCGCCCGCGTGGACTACACGACGTTATCCCGAGGGATTGTGATACTTTTCCGGGATAAAAAGTAGCCTATGTTCCTCTCCAGGCTACAAAGTATCTATGTACCAAATTTCAGACAAATCCGTTAAGCCGTTTTGGCGTGATTGAGTAACAAACATCCAAACATCCAAACATCCAAACATCTAAACTTTCACATTTATAATATTAGTAGGATTATCGATATCGATATTAATCTGAAAAGCGACATGACGCACATCACTGACACGCATACATAAACAATTTTACACACACAAATGCGATCCAATTTCGGTTTCGTTTGACAGCTCGTGGTTGTTCCTCTATTCCGATAGGTATATTAACTTTATGGTTTATACCCCCTCTTAATTAGGTGCGCAAAAGGAATACCTCCTATGAGCTGTACAGGATGACAAATTAAGTAGCTATGAAGAGATCTTGACCCGTATTAAAAAAAAAAATTAACAGCGGCGGTGGTGAAGTAAATTTTGGATTGTTATGAAACTACCATCTTCTTTCATTCGCGTGAGATAAGAAGAGGAAATGATTTACGTCACTATTCAATAAACATGTTTTGACTAGAATCATTGACGTGCACATTTACAAGTATAATTTGGTGAATAGGTAAATCATCGGTTTTAGATAGGTACGCATTCATTAACAAACTCGATGATCTTGGCTCGATCGATTGAAGTGATTCTGAAAAACATACCCTACTCTACTTACGATACTATAATGTAATTCAAATGACATGATAATGTGATTAATTACATCGTTTAACATAGTTTATCAGATGATGTAATACGAAGGTTAATGTAACCTAATATCATTAACATTGTTGATTATTTATTTTAGTTTAATTGTATGTTAAACACTGATACCGATTTGTTCTTTGCTTGTATCTATTCTATGATTAGACGGTCGTATCAATTAATTACCCTTAATTACTTTGACAATTGATTTGATGACTTCTTTTAAATTGGTCATCTTCGCTATAAATAAACATGTAAAGTCGAAACAATTAAATCATGACCCATTTTGCAAATTTTTTTTTTGAAAGCTTCAAAACAAAACTAAGGTCAGTGTCAATCAAGGTTAACAAGCTTAAATTTCTACCTTATTGAACTTCAATATCTATTGGAAAATAGGACTTATATGGTGGGTCACGTTTCAATTGGTTCGACTGTACCTAGGTACCTAGTGCGAAGATAAACAATACTTTACATTTTAAATTATTTTTATGCATTTACAATGCAATTCTGTAAGTAGGTAGGTACTTATAGAAAAAATGTGATAGGTACTATCATAGTATTAATTATATGATACTAGTGATAATACTATTACCCCAAGAGCTATCCGATATTTTTGTAAAAAATTCAATAAAAGGCCAATTTTTTGTAAACGGCCCTTAAATATAATTTTAAGAGACTATATTTTGGAATCCAACATAATATCGCATTGGAAGGTATAAAAAAAAAGTTATACCCCGAAAATGGTGCAATTCTTTCAGCAAATATGCTATCACCAATTTTATCGTTAACATGTGTTTATGTTAACCATATCTAAGCACCAAAGTCGAAATCCATAAAGATATAAAACGGGAAACTAATACTTTAGGAAGAAGTCGGTTGTTTCTGATAGCATTTTTAACATAGGTGTAATGCCAATTTGAGTTTACGTAGAGAGTTTTTTTAAAAGTTTATTTGTTTTTCATTTACAAATATAGGGGGATTTTATACTTTTACGAAAGATAATAATAAATGTATTCAAATGTAAATTGAATAACACTTATACCATTTTTACCTATTTTTTATAGATTTTTTAAAGCTTTGTATTTCATTTTTTTTTAATGTCGCTGTCATAAATATTGGTGGATTACTAATGAATTATTTATTAAACTAGATAATCTAATTTTCAATGTTAAGAAATTACTGATATAGAATTATTGTTGAGTCTCCATAGAGCGAATTAGTTTGGCTCTCGGGCTATATGATAATATCTATACTATCACATTTTTCCTATATTTAAACAAGACTTATTTTGAGCGCAGCTTTTTAAATGTTTCACGTTTCCAACATATTACTTAGGTAGAACTTACCTACATAAATAAATTTGTACCCACCTAGTTCGAAAATAAAAAAATATTTCATAAACAATAATTTTTTGCTTATTTTTGAGCGGAGTTTTTAAAAATGTTTCTCGTTTCCTACATGTTACATACCTACAGAAAATTAATAAATTTAACCAGTTTTAAAATGTTTGCGAGGTCAGGAAACCACAACAGTTTGATCCTTGAAAAAAACCGGTCAGACGAATGTTCTGACGCACGGATGACCTGATGGTATACCTGTTCAGTATTGCGGAATTTGGATTGGATTGTTAGTCGTAGTGCACCTCATTGAGAGCGAAGGGAAACGTTTGGTCTGCGTGCGTCTTCATAGGTACTTGTGTTCATAAAGGCAGCAAACGTAAATCTTGCAAACCGATCGTTGGCGTAGCTTCTTAAGGGCAGGATCTTCCAAAAACTCTTGTCTTTTGTCTTTTTCTTTATGTGTGAAGGGTAATGAAAATAACCTCACTTTTTAATTTTTTCAATGTTTCTGTTGTTATTTTGAGTAAGTATAAAATCACGTTTTGAAAAAGTAGCCTGAGAATTACCTATTATCTAAGTAAGTACTTACTTATACTTATTATCCAAAAAATATAAAAGTTATGAAAATTTTCTTTGTCTTTGAAATTTTTTATAGTCAAATGAAGATACGAATATCGTTTTTTTAGCCACAAAAAGCAGCAGCGATGTCATTAATATTAGTTAAGCGGGTGACTAGCTAATGCCAGTTTTACCTTACAAACATTATTATTTTAACTTCTTTATTAAACTGCACGAGTTGGTTAGATAGGCTGTGTTGCTATAAGAAAATATTAAAATTTGTAAGCCGTCTCAAGCCTGGTTTTCACAGGCCCAGTAGCTGGCGGTCAGTGAGAGACAGTTACTGTCTGGCAGCTAGGTACTGGGTCGGTGAAAACAAAGTTGAGCCAGTACTGACCGCTCAGCTTCTGTCGGTCAGCTACTTCAAAATTTTTTGTTTCTACTGTCCACTGACCTTCCCCCATTCCCACTAGGACAGCTACTGGGTCATCCATCACTCGCTCCATATGAACGGAACAAGACAGTGGCCGCTCAGTGCTCAAGGACAGTGGATGTCTGGACTGTCAGATTTTTTCTTCATTTCAAGTCGTTTTTTTTTTGTCATGATAGAAGTTGCTCCAAAATTTGTTCCTCTGTAACCAACACCTTGTCCATATTTTTTTCATTTTTCGCTTCTGGCTTTTGAGAATCTCCATCAAATGTTCACCAAGGAAGGAAAAGACTAAGAACAAGTCCTACCACCAACCAAACCGAATACAATATGTACCCCCACGGTAATCGAACCCGGGACCTCTTGGTCTGAAATCGGTGGTGTGAGTGAACCACTAGACCACAGAGGCGGTTAAAAGGCTTTACATTAAGATAGATACTTTATGAGACGACTCATTTGTGTTGTGTGGTGTGACAAGTAGGATACTGCTAGCGTAGTGACTAGAGTGCGACACACAATAAATAATAATAAATAAATTCTTAATTTTTCCTCCATTTTACATAATTTGTGGCACATCATGATTATCCTATTCTACTTATTCTATAGATGCTATAAAATTTATAACTAGTACGTAAACTGGGTAAGCCCGTGCTATAAGTACCTACCTATCAGCAACCTTCCGTTTGCACTGGTTTGTTAGAATGTAAGATATATCACAAAAAAAGAAGTCTAAGATAATGATGCTACTCTTGATAACTTATACAAATTATCGCAATATGTAGGTAGGTACTTACAAAAAATAAAAAACTATTATTTAAAAAAAATTGAAATATACTTACTCAATACCTACATTTAACGTTTAAATTCATTGAGTTCTTATTAGTAAATTCTCAGTCTAACCCTCCGTCCACTTGGCTCCACCGGTGAATCTATGAATACCTAATTATTTTTCTCTTCAATCCACACTTTTAGAGCAAAAAATGTATCCAAATATAATGAAATCTTTTCTCTTTATATTTTGAGCAAAAAATATATTTTTGAACCAATATTTGTTCACGTAGGTTTGAATTGTATGGATTTTCGGTTTTAATAATTAGATCCACTGGTGGAGTGATTGAAAAAAAATCTTTTTAATACAGTTGCTCAAAAAGTGGCGTATTGCAGGGACGTATAGCGTTCGGGATGTGGGCTATTACACACTCGAACTTTTTCTTTACCTTTCCCGAACTCGTGCGTTTTCTTTCCCAACTGTCAAAATATTGTCCATTAAAAGGAAAAAATCAACCACGAAGTTTTTACAAAAAAAAAATCATAGAAGTTTTTATGATTCATGCAAATATTTCTAAAAAGAAGCTACTAATTTGTTTCAATATCAGATTTAAAAGTAATTTTAATTATACATTAAATTAATATTAGTATCGGCCAAATTAAATTTATGAATATAAAAAATACATAAAATTGGCTGTATGACCACAGATTACTAAATATGGTATGACGTGCACTATTTACCATAGTATCTGCATAAAGGAGTTTGCGCAAGTAAGTGAAAAGAAAATGAGGGACCTTATTTCTTAATTTTCTAAATTCGTTTTTTCTGGTTTTTATTGTGGTAGGTACTTAGTATGGTGGAATTAGTGCAATAATGTGGCTTTAATGGAAAACGATGTGGTAAAAGAGAGAAATAAGGAAAGGCGCTCCTGTAGGATTCGGATTGCTTTTGTTACTGTTTCATTTCATTTCATCTCATTTAATTTAATTTTCATTTCATATCAATAAAAAAATTCTACTGAAGCCTTGGCTGTATGATCATAGTTTCCTTTGCCAACCCAGAATGAGTGAAGAAAACAAAAAAAAAGTCTCTGCTTATATTCTTTTACGATTAGTTAGTTGAGTTTATTGTGTTTTATTATTTTATTAAATTGCTTAATTTTTTCGCAACTGTATTAAAATAGTAGATTTCATTACAAGTGCGGAAAGCCTGTCATTGCAAAGAGTTCCGACAAATGTCTACCCGAGCCGAGGCGCAGCCGAAGGTGAGGGTTGACAGTCGGAACAAGTTGCAATGACGGTTCCGCACGTGTACTGAACAACTATTTTTAATACAGTTGCGAAAAAATTAAGCAATTTAATAAAATAATAAAACACAATAAACTCAACTAACTAATCGTAAAAGAATATAAGCAGAGACTTTTTTTTTGTTTCGTTCACCCATTCTGGGTTGGCAAAGGAAACTATGATCATACAGCCAAGGCTTCAGTAATTTTTTTTTATTGATATGAAATGAAAATTAAATTAAATGAGATGAAATGAAATGAAACCTAACAAAAGCAATCCGAATCCTACAGGAGCGCCTTTCCTTATTTCTCTCTTTTACCACATCGTTTTCCATTAAAGCCACATTATTGCACTAATTCCACCATACTAAGTACCTACCATAAAAACCAGAAAAAACTAATTTAGAAAATTAAGAAATAAGTTCCCTCATTTTCTTTTCACTTACTTGCGCAAACTCCTATAAGCAGATACTATGGTAAATAGTGCACGTCATACCATATTTAGTAATCTGTGGTCATACAGCCAATTTTATGTATTTTTTATATTCATAAATTTAATTTGGCCGATACTAATGTATAATTAAAATTACTTTTAAATCTGATATTGAAACAAATTAGTAGCTTCTTTTTAGAAATATTTGCATGAATCATAAAAACTTCTGTTTTTTTTTTGTAAAAACTTCGTGGTTGGTTTTTTCTTTTTAATAGACAATATTTTGACAGTTGGGAAAGAAAACGCACGAGTTCGGGAAAGGTAAAGAAAAAGTTCGAGTGTGTAATAGCCCACATCCCGAACGCTATACGTCCCTGCAATACGCCACTTTTTAAGCAACTGTATTAAAAATAGTTGTTCAGTACACGTGCGGAACCGTCACTGCAACTTGTTCCGACTGTCAACCCTCACCTTCGGCTGCGCCTCGGCTCGGGTAGACATTTGTCGGAACTCTTTGCAATGACAGGCTTTCCGCACTTGTAATGAAATCTACTATTGTATGAACCGGTGTATTTAAGAGGCAAGGAAAATACCTTTGGATCCACTGTTGGATTTAAGAAGAGAAAAATTAGCGTTGGCTTCACCGGTGGATCCTGGCGATGGATCCAAGTGGACGGAGGGGTCATAATTAAGTCTAAAGCAATTAGTTACAGAATGTTTGCAGTGGTATTTACTCAATTGGTGAATGGATAATACTTTATTTATTCTGTTATATAGGAATGCACCAAGGAAATAGTAGAACCCTGTACTAAAGCTGGTCTTAATTGTTCTTTGTATAGCCACAATTATTTGTCTTCTTTCGTGACTTTGTAGTGGGTGAAGGTGAAGAACAATACAAAGTGTTTGGGAGATACGCCTCGTCGATTCTTCTCCGCGAACTTTGTATACCTGCCTACATACCTATGTACGTATCGTCATGAAAGGGCGTTTGTGCACTACCACTGAATTTTACTGATCCGGAAAAAAACGGATGCTTGTATTTAATTAATAACTATTATAAATGATTAATTATTAAAATACAAGCATCCGTTTTTTTTCGGATCGGTAAAATTCAGTGTAGTGCACTAACGCCCTAAGACCAGGCTAAATTTCTCCAATTTCGTCACCATTTTAACGTGTTTTCTGACGACATCACTCGATTGAAACTCGCCATTTGCATACCTAAGGTTACTCACCTTAAAATCAAGTCATATTCTAGTATATAATATTCATTATCACCTGAATCAAAAAACCTAAAAATAAATAGCCTTCCTGAATCCTTCATCAAGAATTGCGCTATCAAAACTCAATAAGAAACTACCTACCTATTAGATCGGTTGATCGTTCGGTTGCGCGAGCGCAGCGTTCCAATAAGCAAACAACCTTTCAGCTATATTTATTTATTATACCAAATATAGGTATAAATACTCGTTTATTATGCTAAATGCAATGATGCCTGTAAATGCCTAAAAAGATTTATTTTTCAACGCTGCTATATTTCTTCTACTCATTAACGCAGATTATTCTCGAAGTTTATTAATAGTTCTCTAACCAACCAATCGAATCTTTGGTTACTTATAACGTCAATACGACTGTCTACATTTGACAGTCACCACTAAAAAAACTATTAAGCAAACACGGAAACCATACATAGACAGACACCTTTTAGGCTTTTAACAAGATTTTGCTAATCAGCCAAATACTTTAATAGACCTTTTTATTTCCTGTATTTTTGTTGATATTGATTATTTAGTGAATTAGTTTTGCGCTACTAATAAGTAGATTATTACGTTAATGTGCCGACCTGCCAAACACACCATTAGGATACACTAAGAGCCAACTAGGAGGGAAAATCCTTGAGAGGATTAGTGAAAAGTATTCTGATATATCCTGGCGACTATTATCTTACACCAACTTGCTTGCCAAGTTTGGTTATTAAGGGGAAATCAGGAGACGTTATATCAACAATGAACTACCTAAAAATAATAAAATGAAAATTATATAAAATAAATAACATTTTCACTTCTCATGCTCGTAAAGTTCGTGTTTATGTTGGGTATAGGCTGCATAAAATCGCTTTTTATGCTCTAGTGCATAAACTAAAATCTTCGTCTAAGTCTCAGACTCTAAGACAAAGGTCGTCAGGTAAACAGTCACACACGCAATTAAACTTCGTTAAATAAACTTGTTATTCTGTTTCTTTAATTTTGTACAAAATCCATGTTAAATTACTAAATTAATAAAACTAGGCAAAATGTATGAGTGTTGTAAGAAATAAGTATTTCAAGAGTATTATGGACTACGATCTATGCCAAAGTCACTGTGCTGTGCTGCCACTTCCACGTATAAAAAAAAGAAAAAGAAAGTTTTCCCGCCAATATGGCGAAGTCTTTATTTTTTCTTTTTTGCAATATTGTTATTTATTTTCCTCACACTCGAAGTGAAAAGCAGAGTGTATAACTCGTACATAAAACCCATTTTACCCTCGAATTGACAATCCATCCTCGCCTACGGCTCGGGTGGATATATACGCCTCGGGTAAAATGGTATGTTTTATGCACTTCATTTGGCGGCTTCATTCGCATGGACCATGAATATTAGATTAGTTAGAGAGATCCAAAGCTTGAATTTTTGTTATTTTAGTACTTAAGTACTTATACACATCGATATATTCTACACATCGCATACCTACTTAATTTTCTATGATTCCATTGAATGCTGTGTTGCAATTGCTAGAATAATAAAGGATATAAAAACCAGTTTTCAACATGTCAATGTAAACAAATTACATTTATCTATATTATAATAATACTAGTCTTGCGCCCGTGGCTTCGCTCGCGTGGACTACATTACACTATCCCGGGGAAATGTGATATTTTCCTCAGATACGAAGTAGCCTACATAATGTCAATATCCAGCTCCTAAACTACGTCTCGTTCGATCCGTTTTTCTTTGTTTTGTTGTGAATGACGGACAAACAAACAATCAAACTAACAAACACACTTTCACATTTACAATATTAGTATGGATGACTTCTGTAACCGTAGCACGAAAAACTGTCGTTATGGTTACCGTTATCGTATTATTTTGTATAAAAATCTGAGCAGCGCCTCTTTTGGTCGTATAGGAAACTGAAATTCAATACATGTTTGACAGCAAATCTGGTAATAAGATATATATTTCTTCATATCTTTATCTAGAATCGTATAGTTTCAAAAACACGATTTTATGATTTTGCCTCGACACTTTTTCTTTTCGAAAAGACCTGTAAAAATACGAAAAGTGAAGATTATTCTTAAATGGGGTTACTTACACTATTGGAAATTGGTTTAATTAGTGGACACCAATACTATTGAGGATCGTATAGAAGCATTTTTTTTTAAATCGCTCTAGTTTTTTAATACGAAGGTTTTTTGTATTTTTTTTGCCTAATCTGCAAAATCGGTCTCGATCCCGCGCGCGTCGTTTTCTCATTGCTATCTCGCTTCAGCACATTTTTCCGAGTATCGCCTTAACAGCCACAGAGAAAAAATCTTTCCGTGTTCTGTGTTAACAGCTTTTGATTGAAGGACGGTATAGTTTACTATTCGATTACCATAACGTTTTTCATGCTAGGGGTACATTCAACAAATTATTATTATCAATAATCTGGGAAACGATGCGAGGGTAGAATAACTGACTGTTTGACGACCGATTTGGCGCAGGGGTAAACTACCTGCCTTCTGCGCCAGAGGTCTCGGGTTCGATTCCCGAACAAGACAAATATTTGTGTGCATGAACATGTCTATTTGTCTTGGTCTGGGTGTTAAACAAAAAGTATTTAAGTAGGTATATATATATTTATCCGTTATCAAGTTCACGTAGACACAGTTTCTTAAGAAATTAACTACGGGCTTAGATAATTGGTGTGATTGTAAGAAAATATTTATTTATTTTTTATTTTTAACTACAAAAATATACAGCTACCTACATAATAAACTTGATCTTCCAGCAATACTATGTTTCGAATTATGTAGAAGTTGTTACACAAAACGAATCTCGAAGTTTAATAAATATAATATCGAATTTCAATACATAAGTACCTACTTAGGTACTTAGGTATGGTTGTGAGACGAGTAGATTTTTTCTAAATACTTCATTTTAAATTTTTCAAGTAGGTACTTACTTGTTTACGTAGTCAGGATTTAGATGTGTTGTAGGATGGAAAATTTCCTTATTCTTATGTATCGCAACTAATCGCAAGGCACACTACTGCTGACGAATCTAATGGGCAAAAGGCTTTTTGCAACGTCTTTGCTAAAATAACAAGTAAAAAATTGGCTGACGTCTTTCATAGTCATGGAATAACATGTTTCTTTATTCAAGTAATTAGAGAATACATCTCATTTTTGATAGAAACTGATATGGTATGGTATATTATGATCGTAACACTTTTACAAGCCTTTTATTAACTTGCCATGTTAGTTAGTTTGTTAGTTAGTTTGTCGCACAGCTGAAACTACTGGACGCAAGAAGCTGAAATTTGACATGTATGTTCCTTGGGAAGTATAGGGTAACACGAAGAGAGGATTTTTGGAAATCCCCCCTCTAAGGGAGTAAAAAAGAGGTTTGTATGAAACTTTGTGAACTCAATTCCACGGGGACGAAGTCGCGGGGGTAGCGCTAGTAGTAAAGTAATATATTATTGAAGAGAATTTAATGCTCTACAATTCAATAGCTAGCATTTAATTTTTCGGTGCATCGTTCGAAAGTTATCCGGTCAAAAGGTGAAATGTGAAGCTAACATATTTTTCCATATGTAAGTAATTGTTATAAAACGTTTCGAGATAACAAGAGCGGTTATCTCGAAAACTATACAAGATATCGAAAACTTAACTGTATAGAACTTGTAGCAAATTTAATCAGCTTTCATTTTGTACATAGTAAACATGTCGCTGGGACGCATCGTTTCTGAGATATATTCCAAAAACATGCCAAAATCCAGAAAAAATAGACCTTCAAACCTCCCCCTCCCCCCGGCTTGAGGGCTACCGGCGGGGACTTTTGATATGTTTACCTCCTAACTAGCCCAAACAAAGTTACAAAGTCAAAAATTGTGTTCCAAGCATTTCCCTCTATATCTCTACGTTTTGACTGGGCTATTAGGACTTATCCGAAATTGCTTAGATTTTTTTAATCTTTGTCGTGCTCTCCTGTGAGCCTAAAACTAAGTTAAGTACGATGTTTTTCCCTGCAGGTGTCAAAATGTATTTATATAACACCCAGACACGGAACATGCATAAATGCTTGTCCTAGGTACGGATTCAACCAAAGACCCCAAGCTCAAGAGGTAGAACGGTACCACTGTGCCAACAGGCGACATGACCGCATGAGTGATGCATTCTCTTTATTTATGGCGCTACTCGGAAAAAATAGGACGCTTAGAATTGTTACAAATCTGGTTATTAGATATATATTTCTTCATACCTTTATCTAGATTCGTATAGTTTCAGAAACACGATTTTATGATTTTGCCTCGACACTTTTTCTTTTCGAAAAGACCTCTAAAAATCCGAAAATTCAAGATTATTCTTAAATGGGGTTACATATACAATTGGAAATTGGTTTCCTTAGTGGACACCAATAATATTCAGAATCGCGTAGAAGCATTTTTAAAAAATCGCTATAAGGTGTTTTTTAATACGAAGTGATTTTGTGTTTTTTTGCCTAATCTGCGAAATCGGTCTCGCTCCCGCGCGCGTCGTTTTCTCATTGCTATCTCGCTTTAGCACAATTTTTCCGAGTATCGCCTTATGAATCCCGCCTGTTCTCCAGAAGATGATTCAAAAAATGATAGATTTTAATAGTAAATCTAACAGCATATCCTTTGCTCTAGGTTCGAGCTCCGACGCACCTTAATGGTGTGGAACTGCGGTCTGGCCGCCTTCAGCATCATGGGCGCTTGCCGGACGCTTCCGGAGTTCGTGCACGTACTCAGGAATCATGGCCTGTACTACTCCATCTGTGTGCCAAGGTAAGAGCCCTCTTTATTGATCGGGTACCCATTGGACCTTCATAATTGAATCTCACCTACAAGTTCATGCCCATTCAACCTCATTTCAAAATCTGGCACCCATACGGACCTCCAAAATATTTTTTTTCGTACATTATAAGTACAGTCCCACAAGCTTTCCTGTTCCGGTGACAGCCGTGACAGAGGAGCCACTTGCAATACCAAATTAGCTGTCAAAATGGACTGTCGTATGAAAACTGTTTTAATTACAAAGATAAATCACCGGAACAGAAAAGCTTGCTGTACTATAGCATCCATTCGACCCTCATCAAAGACCTTGCTTTATCACTTCTTTACATTAATTAATCTTTAGCTATGCAGCATTTGTCGACTAGCCATTGTTTTATATTTTTCTGGGAGAATGCATTTACACTTTCATCAGGCAAATTGTAACGTGGTTCCCACCAAGATTACAGATACTTTTGACTGGATCAAAAATTTAACCTGAGCTACCAATAACCTTAACCAACCGGCCTAAAATGGAGCCTTCCTGATCAGCAGGTCTAAGTAGCTAAATGTCCAACAGCGCGAAACGTCTAATTAGCAGTAAGTCTCATTAGCAAAATGCCTATGTAGCAAAACGTCCAAGTATCAGATGGTCTGTATAGCAGAACATCTATTTAGCAAATCGTCACATTATCAAATGTCTGGATACTCAGGCACAAAATTCAACACACAAATTACATCGGGAGGGAAACGGACACGGAATTATAATATGTATGTACGTACAGACTTGTACATACTTACAGATTCTTTGGTTTATGTAGCTTAAATCATATATTTTTGATGGTGACTGACAATTTATTGTCAAGAATGCTATGTGATTAGCATTAGGTACTTAAAGCTCTTAGAAAAAAAGCGCTTTGGCATGATCGCAAATACAAGAATATGTTATTTGAAGGAAATTAAAGTAGGAAGATCGATTTAATGTTTCATGCCAAATACCTACATAAGAGCTGCAAAAGTTTGAGGGCCAAAAAGTTAGACCCTTTGAATTTTTGATAAACCTTGGTCATATCAAAAGAATAATAAGTGAATAAATGCAGGGGAATTTGTGCGCCTAATGTCCTAATAATATTTATGGCGCTACTAGCTTTTGTTTTATGAAATAAATGTAAGTAATGTAGATAATTTACAAATGACATTTCCTTTTTATCATGAGTGTACACATTTTAAAAATGACATTTTGCTAAATAGATGTTCTGCTATAAGTACATACCATTTGATAGTTGGACGTTTTGCTAAATGGACATTCTGCTAATTAGACTTACTGCTCATCAGACGTTTCGCGCTGTTGGACATTTAGCTACTTAGACCTTCTGATCAGGAAGAAAATGGAGCATGCATGCCCATAAAGTGCCTATTCAGTCTCGCTTTCTCGAGATCCAGGTTATATCTAACTACTTGGGAATATATCAGCGGGCAGCGCATTCCGCTCTTCAGCTGTTTGTCCCAGAAAAAAATATTGTTTAATTTTTAATGTTCAAGCCATTGCTCAGAATCGGAAGCAGTTATTGTGCAAAAGTTTAACACATGTTACACGTGGACGAAAAACAGCCACGAATAAAATTAATTTGCACCCATGATGTTTATGTCCGTCCACTCACGTGTAGTTATTAATTTATTTTAATCTCAAATTATGCTAAAATTAACCGTCGTACCATGTCGTATTTTTGTGTGGCCTAGAAAGCTATTAGTTTGGTCATGTTTTAGAATATTTATTTGAGTTATAATTAACTACCACTCCTATTACTTCTATTACCCATCATATTATGTACTTCTATTACCTAGTTCTGACATTATATTATGTAGGTGTAGTTAGGGATTTTGTACACTAATGAAATGTATTTCTCCAAATAGGTAAGTAATACAGTTTCATTTTATTGACTTTACATTACGCTTTATTTAGAAAATTATTTTATTAAATAAATTATTAGGTTTAATATTCCTTCATTTAATGTGAACATAAAACAGAACGTTTGCGTGTATGTGACAGAACATCGATGCTTTAATTTATTAATTTACTAGCTGACCCGGCAAACATTGTTTTGCCATATAAATTTTACACACAATTTTACACGAACTTCGTATCACCTGCCTGACACAATGTCACATATTAAAAAAAAGAAATCCTAAGCGGCAAAAATGTCAGTGATTACATACTCTTTGACATACCTTCTCTTTGGAAGCGGCTAAGAAATGACAGTTGTGTGAAGTATGACAGTTTAACGGTTTTCTATATATATATATAAAATACCATTTTTATTTTATAATTTTCCTGGATAAAAAGTAGCCTATGTTACTCTCCAGCTCTCAAATTATCTCCATACCGAAAATCTCGTCGATCTGTTGCTCCGTTTTGACGTGAAAGACGGACAAACAAACAAACAAACAAATAAACAAACAAACAAACACACTTTCACAATTATAATATTAGTATGGATTACCTTCGATCAACAATAACTCCTAGTTCTGTATTATTAAAAAAGCCAAACAACAATCTCGTCGTTATGTCTCTCTTAAATGTTGAAGTTTATATTTACTCACAGCTTTCTAACTCTTTAAAAGTCCTTTCATTATAGTGTCCAATTATAATGATCCTAATATCACATTTTCTTCCATACTCAACATCACACTCTTCTTTTCTTCATTTTCTTCCATACTCAACATTACGACTTTGCCATAACCTGACTAACCTACTGTTTCATAAGATGTGCAGAATTAAAGCAACAGAAATAGCTTCCAATCAATAACGTCAGCTTGACGCTGCCCGTAGACACATGCTACAACAATGGAGGCAGGTCCAGCACAGTTGGCAGACAGCCAGATTTCTTTACGGGCTTAGGTTAGGGATTTCGTTCGTTAGGCAATATCGAGTAGATCATCAAAAAGTATTAATAAAACCTGCTGTTTTATAACATCTACATTACAGAACTGCAGCAGAAATAGGACAACTGGTTCAATAAAGCCAGATTGACGCTGCCCGCTGTAGGCAACTGCTCCAAAAATGGAGGTAGCTTCAGCACAGTGGGAACAGAGTTAAATTATTTTTGGAACGATTTCTAGTAGATGATTCAAAAACTATTATACTAATAAAACCACTGTTTCATCAGATCTGCAGATCTAAGGCAACAGAAATAGCTTCCAATCAAAAAAGCCAGCTTCACGTTGCCCGCCTGTATAACCTGTAACCTGTCACTTGGTCCAAAAATGGAGGCAATTTCAATACCGTTCGGATTGTTTATGGGTTTAGTTTTGAGATATCTAGTAGACCACGCAAAAGCAACGACATTAATAATACCTGCTGGTTCATATCCAAAATTAAAGTAACAGAAATAACTTCAAATCAATATTACACCGCTGCTGTAGACACTTGCTCCAAAAATGGAGGCAGCTTCAGCACAGTTGGCACAGATCCATATTCTTTATAGGCTCAGGTTAGGGATACCGTGAGGTAATATCTGATAGATCATCCAAACTTAAATAAAATCATAAGGAAATTGATGTTTGGCTCCTAATCCTAATGTACTTTAAATGTTTAACAAATGATGTATGGACGTATAGATGCTCTCAAATGATGATGAAAAAGAAGTCCTTAAGAGTCTCTCGACAATTCAATTATACTTAGCACGCTTTGTCCCAAAAAACAAGCTTGAAATTCTAATTAAGGGTCTCCTTTTGCGTTTTTAATCAAGACCGAAATCCTTTTGCGCAAAATTAGCTGAAACTTAAGTGAGTGGTCGAATTAAGATTGTTGTGCAAAATATAAAGGCGGCACCAACTTTCCTTTTGGCATAATTTATTGTGGCGGTAATTATAACATGTCTGTCGTAAGATGAAAATAAGACCCATTTTATTTCATGTTTCGATTAACCAGTTAGTTATGTAACGTTTAACTTCTGTTTGTATCACTTCATAATAATAAAATTGTATGAAATTGTGTATTTAAGACAAAAAGCCACTCCTACCTCACTCCTCTCTGTCAGTTTATAATTTGAGTTATTATAACGTTTACGCAACATTTGCTACTGGCATAGAATATATAATAGTACTAACGTCTACTTGGGTTTCTAGCCTAGTTACATCACAGGTCCGGGTGAATTGATTTTCAAGGATTTTTTCTAGTTTACAAAATTAATATTATTGTCTTATCATATCTTGTCTTATTGCCTACTCGATCAAGCCCTTCATAATATTGTAAACGTTTTAAATGTAAATGATTGTTTCGTCAAAGTGATCTTCTATCGATTCTCACGTATCCTTCCGGTCCTTTGCATGGCTCACGTCCGTCGGCATTTCGCGACCGGTCCACAGCACACGTGCCTTCGACGCGGTATTCTGCCCGCGTCATCGGGCGAAAGCAAACATTGCGCTGTTGTCCAATTTGATTGCTGGGATTATAGTGACGTTTTGGTTAGTTTGATTCCCATTTCCTACTCCTACTGTATTAGATTATACAGGGTTAATTTTTGAAGACCATCCAAATGTTTAAGCTCGTCTCAGAATCGGTAAGTGATCAACTTTCTCCTAGAAACATGGGTCGAAATATGACATACAATTTTTGACTCTTCATACAAACCAGACTGATCACGCGATCGATTTAGTATGGGGGGGGGGGGGGGGGAGTCCAAAAATTTTTGTCGTCTATCTACCCATGTTTCTAGAAGAAAGTTGTTCACTTACCGGTTCTGAGACGAGCTTAAAAAATTGGATGGTGTTCAAAAATTAACCCTGTATAGTTGTATAGATAAATTTTACTCATCAGTAATTTTGTACACGTGTAGTGTAGGTACACACTGACTTACGTGAAATTTCGTAACTGTCAACAATTCATTTGACTGACGACAGTCTTAAAAAATCTAAAACATGAAAAATTATTACTTGATGATATGTCATCAAGGGGTACGTATTTAAATGTCTAAAACTAAAAAACCTAACGTTAAAACACCTACGTTCAAAATACCTAAAATCAAAATACCTAATGGTTGTTTCACTGAAATTCAAAATACTTAGTTTAAAATGTCAAATGGTTGTATTACTGAAGTTCATAAAGCCAAAACTTGAAATACCTATGAACAAAGTTCCTAAAATTAGTTAACCTAACAGTTATTTGACCAAAATTAAAAATACCGAACCTGTCCGAAGTCCTGTAGAACACTTGATAGGTTAGAAATTTAAGGCACCTTAAATTTCATGGTAATTATTTTTTTTTGTATCAATACTACTTATGGATTGTTTCACAAAAAAATAACCACGAAATTAATCACATCGTTAATTTAATAACAGACAGCGCATACTTAATAGAATCTTGAATTGTAGGTACATACGAAATTGACGGGAAAATTACAAACATTTGTCGGTCTGAAAATCTACATAGTTTGTTAATTCGACGATACCTAACAGCTTAAGTTCCAAGGAATTGAGATAAATAAGCTTATTAACATATTGCTATTTTCCTTGGTCCGCCTACGTCAAACCAACACTATTTTGATTCCCTTCATTTGCGTTGTGTTGTCAACGTTGTTGAATGCAAAAATTTGTCAGCGTCTGTTTAGTAACATTTCTTTTTTGTATAGGTAATTGTCAATTTGAAGTTTTAGATTGTTAACGTGGGTTAGATCGTTTTGGACGTCATTCGTAAACTGTATAGTATTGTTCTGGCTGTTAAAAATTTTTATCTAGCAAATTTTATACTCTTTTTACGAAGGAAGATGACAATGGAAAATAACAATACAAATTCTTATTTCTTTTAATTAATTAATATTCTTGTTTGTTGTTGTTTACGTTTGCCGTTTCATGTTATGCGTGTTGTTGTTTTCGGAATGCGAATAACTAACAAATAAGATTTAGCTACCTGTGATGTGTTGCTAGTGCTAATGACGTAACTTTTCCAACACGTGATTCCAACTTAATTTAGCATAAGTAGGTAAATAAGTAGCATAAGTAAGTAGTACTACTTCATAGAGAAGGATGTTTGCTAATAATATTGTTATGGTGGCGATAATAAAAAAAATTACGTATTCCTATGCATGTAGTCAGTTCATGAAATGCAAGACTTGGAATAGTTGCGTTAATTGTTTGGTGTAAATATTTATTTAAATTATCTTTATTTTATCTCCTTTTTACCTTTGGTCGCTATCCAATTAATTGTTCCTTTCATTTCTTAATCGAATTGTTATCGATAATCCCTTCTTTGTTTATAATGTTTGCATATAATCGCCTTAGATAGTATTATCATAATAGCCGTTGTCAAATAATGTATATTATTATATCTATCGGTCTTCGCTCGTGGCCTGTGGCATCTCGTTCATTGGAGTCAGTGACACGGCCAAATCGATCATCATTGAACTTTGGTACCCGAGACTTGTGCGCTATTGGTACCCAATTTGTGTGCGTACTGCGTATGCGCCTGTGTACTATCTCTACTAGCCGGATCTATGTTTTTGGCGCCGTTTGCATTTCCATTTTCTTATTGCGAATCCATACTGTACTGACTGGATTTAGGATCTGTATTTGAATACTTAAATCTCGTTCCGTTTTCTGCCTCGTGTTCAATGCTGTTCTATTTTCGTACATAATTACGTTGCACATCCGTAAGAACGTTTCACAGCTGTGTTAAGTCATTAAATAATTATAATTAGTACTTACATAGTAGGTATTAGTCATCTACTCATCAATAAACCATCCTTGATACCATTTCAATTTCAGAGATCTAAGAGAATGAATCATGGCTTTCGATTCGACTATTCAATAGTAATAGCGGAAATACAAGGTTCACTTTTGTCTTTCAATTTGGATGAAGCAATCAACTTGAACAATCTAAACGTGAAAGTGAATCATTCAATGTCGATGTGCGCCTAGCTGTATTTCTGCGCCTTTCAACCAAAGTGAATCAATTTGGTTGAACCGTGTAATATTAGCATAGCGGCCGTGATTTATGTGTGGTTACACGTAATTGCTATATTATTAGTTATTATTACTATTACACTTAATGATATATCAGAATACACAAGCTCCTTCTTACCTTCCTGACTTTGACGTCATGAATTGAGATAACAATATTTGAAACATCTGGAAACAGACGAAACCACTAATAGACAATTAATTAATCAATGGCAAAGTGAAAATCAGAGTACAATGAAACACTAATTGCTATGATGATTCGATGAGGCAAAAAACGTTACTGATAGACAAACAACGATAATGATCTGATAATTGATAGTTTTATAGATTTCATTTGGTGGTAGGATTTGTTCTTAGTTCGCCTGGCTAGCTACCACCATATTATCTAAGTCTGACGCCATAACAATGATGTTTTCAGCATTATTGTGTTCCGATAGTAAGAGATAAAATAGCCAGTTCCTTAGTGATTGAAGATTCCGGGAGTAGTGCGCTTCCACCTTCAGCCTTATCACCACTTAACATCAGGTGTGATGAAGGCTAAAGGTCCATAGCCCATTTAGACCGCACCGCTCCCACCCAACCAAAGTATGAACAGCCAAATATAGACTTAATATCGTTCACTGTAGATGCATTTTACAGTAACAATATAAAATAGCGGACAGCGCGCGGTCCGCGAGCTTACCGCCGTCAGACTGCTTGGTAGTTGATGCCTCGCTGAGGGCGTTTGTGCACTACCACTGAATTTTACCGATCCGGAAAAAAACGGATGCTTGTATTTAATTAATTACTATTATAAATGATTAATTATTAAAATTCAAGCATCTGTTTTTTTCCGGATCGGTAAAATTCAGTGTAGTGCACAAACGCCCTGACGCCGGTCGCCGCGCCCTCGTCGCCGCCGCGCACCTATAGAGGGAATAGCAGTCGACGCGTGGACAGCTGGGAGTCTGCTAGCTGTCGCCGCGTGGACTGCTGGGTGCCTGCTAGCTGTCGCCTTCGTTTAGGGCGGTGTTGGGTAGGAGCGGTGTTGGAGCGGTGCGGTATAAGTGAGCTATGACCTTAAGTGCTACCCCGTTGTGGATAAAAAAATATGGTCGAGAAGCCCATGGTGCATTGCTGCGCGCTGGGCCTGAGAACTGAGAACAACTTTCGCAATGGTCTGTCACGGAATAGGTGAACAAAATATGTTATGTTATCTCTAGCTCCTCTGTTTCAGAAGACATGTTAAGCCGTTGGTACCGGCTGTGTTTGCACTAGTTAATTACCACCAATACGCATTTCTCCTTATCAATCCATAAGGAAGGCATGTGCCCCAACATTGGGGACATTAAAAATTTCTGATGATGCGAAATACCTAGAATCGTAAACTAAGAAGATACAAACAAACACGACAATTTAAAAGCGATCAGTTGAAAGTTCAGTCGTGTTGTCACCATTTATTGCCCACTAAACTTTCCTGGCACATTTCCAAAGCTGTTCGTTGTATTTATGTCGGTCGGTCTTTCATTGAGCGTAGTCATTCATAGCTGCTCAAAGCACTACCCATTCTCCGAAAACGAACACTTTCGTTCCAAGTGGTTTTACCGCCTTAAAAGCCTTGTTTGTAAACATTAGGCTTGTCTTCTTTACTGGTTACTTAGGTTAGAAAAGAATTGCCTTTCTTTTTTAAATCTAAGTTCAGGAGGCTAATTGTGTACCACTAGGTAATCTATAGCGATCTCTTTCAATTTGAATGGTATTGTACAACCATTGCTGCAGCAGTATCACATTTTTTTTATCAACTGTCTTTAACAAAAAGTGATGGATACCACACAATATAAGTCAAATTGAAAGCGAACATTTATCAAGATTCTGAGTTACAAAATTAGCACACAGATCATAAAATTTAGTTTTTCTTCGATAGCCAAACTACTTCCTAGAAAAAGAATCTGAATCAATTGAAGGTCAAATGCGTGCATTTTGTTTAGTGATTCATCTCGCGTACCTACAGACAGATATCGAGCGAACTTTTCTAAACAAATTTCATGAGCTAAATATCCGGATGAACTTTTAGCCGAATGAACTTTCAGCCAACCAATGGGAGGCCATTTTGATCTAGATTTATTATTCAAGATCTGGTTCCAGTCCATGGGTTTAGAAAGTAAGTTACATTTTTGGTGCCGGAGTGCCATGTGTAATAATTATTATCAGATTTCATACGAAATATGTATCAATCATGATAGAGGCAATATAAAGGATCGATAGAAGGATTTTCCTTATCAGCTTTATCATTTCTGATATTATATATGGGTTTTTTTCGTAAAATATCTTCAACATTGTAACTTCAGAGCAATTGGGTACCTACACTGCTTATAGTCATAACACTACCAGTGTCGGTTACATGGTTGATTTCAAAGATGGTGTATTTTAGAACTTCTGAGATATTTTCATTGGGTATGTACTTACCCTGCTTCCCTAGTTCCTTCCGAAACACGCAATGATACGATGGTTTTTATCTCCACTTCGTTCGAAGTACCAACAAATTGTATTTCGTACATTAGACGGTCATGCAACCGTCATTCAAAACCACCATGTAAGAATATTTTAGCAAATTTAAATTAACCATTCATAACGCTGCCCGATGTTCCTGTGTATGGTATGGTATGTTAGGTATCGTTTGGTTTTGCATGATGATTTTGAATGACGGTTGCATGACCCAATGTACGCCTCACACATCACATCACGCTAAGAGGCGTGGTGGCTTATCATTTCGCATGATAGTCTGTTCATTTATCTCCTACAAAATAAACATTTTTAATTATTATAATCTTATTACCTACTTATACCTGTTATAATGCTCCATGGACTTTCAATTCAATACATTGCAATCTTTATTATAGTTGTAAATCTACTGATGATTTGTCAATAGGTTTACGGTTAGTCATATCTAATTATAGGTTCAAGTTGGCACCACAGAATTTCCATTTTCCGCTAGCGATGGCACTTGCCCGTTCAACTATTATTTACGAATAAGTCTCTAGCTAGGAAATGACGCGATTTCTGAGAGAATAGGAATGTAAAGATTTACTAGTAGAGACTTTGTCAATATATGTACAGACGAGTACTTCGAATACAAGAATACAATTTCGAATATCTTATTTCATTCATACCCAAGGTTATTGCAAAACGGTATCTATGAATATCATTTTGTAACTCATGAATCTATACTCACTCTGCAGTGTCAGCCATTTTAGCTTTTATTTCTTCTCATAAATTTCATTAGTCTAGCTCGTAGTTAAACTTCACTGATTAAAATAATTCGTGAACCTATAAATTGCTGCCTACTGTATAAACTGAAAGATAAAGGACTGACGGCGAAAACAAGAAAACTTTCATTTTCCCTCGGAGGAAAACAATTCCAGAGGCCTCATTTTGTTGTTTTTGGTCCAAATAAATCTATATTACCTCAAGTTGTTTATTGTTCGTCCGCAGACATTGCTAATAAAAAAGTTCCGCATTCCATCTTTGTGTTTTGGGACTAAAACCTACCTCCGGTTCTCGACTTTTGAAAACCGGACTTTCAAATGTGAAAAACATTGTGCTAACAATTTCAACGAGCATTTTATTTTGAAGGTAATAATTATAAACGTACGCTTTGTTGGAAACTTGGGAATGTCGTCGGTAAATGGGCTCTCGAAAAGGCGAAATTGTCCGGGAGCTTTATTTTTGATTCACTTGGGTTGAGCCGAGCGAGCGCTCGATTTCTTCTGATTGTCGTTCGACATCTGAAATTCCGTATGTTTAGGGTGCCGTAGCCGAAAGGCAAAACACGGAACAGTTATAGATTCGTAGGGTTTCTCTGTCTGTCTGTCAGTCCGTCCGTTCGTCCGTATGTCACAGCCACTTTGTTCCAAAACTAGTAAGACTACACACTTGAAACTTGGTAGAAAGATGGATTCTGTAAACCGCTTAACAAATTTTCCTACGAAAATGAAACAACGAAACAATTAAGGGGAGGCTCCCCTACTCCCGATACTTATATGGAACTAAAACTTTTTTTTTTTTCATCAAACCAATTCGTGTGTTCTTCAAAAATAATATAAAGGTTTCTTTAATAATTTTAGTAGTCACCGCCGCAAAGTAGCGTGTCAATCGGTTTTTTATAGAATACACTTTGGGGAGTGTGCGAGAGAACTGCACGACATTGTTCCTCCAGCCCCTTTCCACCATCGGGCAACCAGACACAGGCTAGCTTATCATATCACCCTTAGGGCGTTTGTGCACTACACTGAATTTTACCGATCCGGAAAAAAACGGATGCTTGTATTTTAATTATTAATCATTTATATTAGTAATTAATTAAATACAAGCATCCGTTTTTTTCCGGATCGGTAAAATTCAGTGGTAGTGCACGAACGCCCTTAGGTTGTTGACATGACATCCACCTGTCCGCACTACTCCGCACTAAACGCTTCGCAGATTCGTTTCTTATGCGAATCGCTAATAGCGGAAATACACGGTTCACTTTTGCCTTTCAATTTGGATGAAGCACCCAAATTGAACAACAAAACGTAAAAGTGATTCATTCAATGTCAATGTGCGCCTGTATTTCTTCGCCTTTCAACGAAAGTGATACAATTTGGTTGAAACGTGTAATATTAGCATAAGGAATGGAATGCCTTCCACGGTAACCTCAACCTTAGTCTCTTCAAGGCCAGAGTGAACAGGCATCTCCTGGACAAGCATGCAACATCTTAGACCACATCCTGTTAATAAATAAGATGGTGGTCAAATGCCTGCCCAATTTTTCTATTAAAAAAACCTTAATAACGCATATACTTATACTTCGTATTATTGAGGTAAGTAAAGATTAACTTTACGTGTTCATAATTTTTTATCCGTGTTGTTTAAACAAAATTCTTGATTATCAACCTTCGGTAACATTGATAACCTTTATTTACTGCTGACAAAATGGATTCGCGAAGTTGAAAGATCAACCATAATATTTTGTATAAATTAAACATGCACCAACAAACAAATATTACATCCGTTTACATAATTTAACTATAAACAAATTATTTATATCGGAGGTTTTGAAGTACCTACTTTAAGTTTGTCAAGCTGTCAACCACAGAATATGGAAAGTTTTTTTTCTGCTGTCAACTTAGTTAAGGTAATTAGGTTAACGAAAGTAAAGTTCGAGACTTCAAGTAGCTAGTAAGATTACCTAACTTATGAATTTTAAAGCGCGCCCTTATTGCGTAGTAATTAAGGTTAAATTTCGTAGTGCTACTGTAAAGCTTGTCACACATGTGGCCCACTGTTACCATGTCTGTCAGCGATGATTCAGAGGAAGATGATAAAGGATTTCTTCCTCAAAATTATGAAGAAGGACACGTAGAAGAAGAAGAACACGAGCGCGTTCGTTTTCATCTTCTTCAAAATGAAAACCATCCTAATGAAAGGGAATCCCAATCAAAGAAAAAACGACGATTGACTGAAGAATCTGTGAATAACAAAGTTATATTTTGCTGACGAAAAATGATAGTTTAATTTTGGCTAGGTATAGGAAATCGGTACTTTAAGTGGGTGAGTACGGAACCCATCATGGGCAAGTCCAACTCGCACTTGACCGATTTTTGTCTTTTTCCGATGGCCTACTGTACAAAACCCTTAATGAATTCATTTCATCCAATTTATTTTCCTCTCCGTAAGTTCATCCACTCCTTGCACTACACAAGGTGAAACCTATTAAATTGATGACCTGACTACATGAAAATTAAAGAGGACCATTAAATTTTTTGTGTTTTCTTAATGTCTGCCTCTTATTATACTTCATGTCAAAACTTATTTCCGGTCGGTGTTTAACTTTACTTTTAGATTTTCACATAAAAATTATAACAAAAACATGTTATGTTGGTACTAAAGTTATTAAAACCATTTAATTTTGTGCCTATTTTGTCATATTAAAATGCTTAAAACCTCTGGCCAGGTTTAAAGCAGAAAAATAACAACAAACACAAACAAATTCATTGTATGTACCTACTGTAGATATTTAAGAAAATTGTACAGTATGTTACAGTTTATTATATTAAGCTTTTCAGAGGTTCAGCGGTTTAGTTAAAAGTGGAAAATTTTACTTTTAATTTGCTTTCTTGTTGGAAAAACATGTTAGAAGCTTTTCGCTGAAAAAATAGTTTTTTATTTAAGTACCTACATTTAAATGACATCCTGTTACGGCAACCCTAATCACAGGATTGATTTGATGCAAGTACCTAGTTGTTCATATTTTTTTGAAATGAGATTAATTACTAGAATGGCTACACTAATTTGTTTTCTTGTGTTTGTTGAACATTACAATTTGTTTCTGCCGGAACTGAATTTTTCTTACTTTTAGTAATAGGAAAATAGGTTATTTCGACTTATGAAGTTCTGCCATTGAAAGTTGGTCTGTGTGATATTCTTTACATATTGGTACGAGATTTTTATTGTTTTAGGTTTACATAAATTAGTTCTACATGGATTGTTAAAAAAGACGAGTGTCTTTAATGTGCAATTGATAAAATCAAATAAAACTGCATTAAAAAAAAGTACCAGAGTCATACTTATTAGTATTATCTAAATACATGCTTTGATTAAATTTCACTCGGTGTGCCATTATTGTTTTAAAGTTAGAAATAATTTGATATAGAACATTCGAAATTTACTCAATAAATCGACCTTGACGAGAGATTATTTTATTCTTTATTAAAGCATTCTAAAAGACTCTAACATGAACAAAATCACAAGTTTTCCATTTTTTCTTCACTCCCAAATTATTATTTTTTTCTTTATTTATTAATTAACCAACAAGTACGTAGTTAATATCAGAGATTATTCTGATTTCCGTTTTTTTTTAAGTAGGTATTCATTTATGTTATTCTAAATTATCACCCAAAGTGCATTAATTGCAACCTACTCCATACAAAAACATTTATTTTGACTGGACTAATAATAATGTTGCGCTGTCAACTGGTTATTCTTGATCTTTCTTGAACTACGTCGTGATTTAACATTTTAGAGCTTAAATCGAAATCAATATTTATGTTTTGCGGTCACTACATTACTGCTTTTAAATTTAATATGTCGTTAAGATTGTGTAAATTCTGCTGGTTCGATCGCGATCGTTCCGTCCGTATCGTTACTTGACGTCAGAAGGAAACCGGAGAGTCCGAAGTTTTTACGTCGCTCGGTCGACGCAAGAAGGCTGTGGCTGTGGTTGCAATTAGTAACTTAAAAATAGACACCGAATCTAAAAATAGTAATGTTTATGTATTTTTTTATCTAAAAATAAAACTGTGTTTATTTAGCAGAAAAAAGTCGCTATTATGTATGAGCTTTACATTATTTTTTTTTACTTTCTCATCATATGGATTAACGAACACACTAAAGCTAGGTAGGGGATATTGATCAAATTAAGATTATTAAAATAAAAAAATCAGCATTATCTAGCTGCAGTCCATTGCTAATCAGAGGATGTTTTGTTTTTTTTCTTTAGTTCTATAAATTAATGCCGTATATCAACAGTTACGTTGTTATCCAAAACACAAACGCTTGAGAAACTCGTTTAAGTTAATTATATAATTTATATTCGTCATCGTTCAATTTTTTTTAATTTGAAATAAAGTACCTAGATAAAAGGATTATTAAAAGACGAACCTAGTGACAAGTTTTTTCGAAAAATAAAATATAGAAATTATAAAACTACTTATAGTAATTTTACTGTAATAAGTATTTCTTAATATTTATTATTTCATCAGTAACACATCCGAGACAAAGTATTACAATGAATTATTTGCATTCAGATAGCCGTATCTCTTTTAAAGATTATGTTATCAAATTGTTTACTATGGTAGATTATTATGTTATATTATTGGCAAAAGCGTTTAAAAGTAGGAATATTACCTTTATTCTTCTTTTAAGTTCATAATAAGTTTGTGAATGTCTACTAGTAAAGCGCCCCGGCTTCGCACGGGCACGGGTGCAAAATGAAGATGTATTAAAGTACATAATATACCTTCCTCTCGAAATACCTACTTTATCTATTGTGTATTTAAATCGAAGTCTTATCTTTTAAATGCATGTTTCAGATAGAGAGACATTTCAAGATTGTTTACTAAAAATCTTTTGCTTCGCTGAATGGACTGTAGTTTAAAAAATCTAAGCATTATAGTCCAGTCAACGAAGAGGTAAAGAGGGAAATGCTTGGAACACTATTTTTGACTTCGTAACTTTGTTTCGACTAGTTAGGAGGTAAACATATCAAAAGTCCCCGTAACCAAAGTACTTATACCTACTGTTTTTGGAGAATTCGTTGATTGGACTAATATACATGGAGAATCTAAGGCGAGAAGCTTTGTTTTATTCTATGTAGAGATTATTAAATAGATTAACTAGAATATTGAAAATGAACTAAGTATTAGAGAAAATCGAGCTACGGGGTCGTTAGTGGTTAGTAGATTAGAGCATTCGCCCGCACAGTGAAAGGTCGTGGTTCGAGTCCAATCGGGGCTAGTTGTGAGCTTTGTTTTATTCTATGTAGAGATTATTAAATAGATTAACTAGAATATTGAAAATGAACTAAGTATTAGAGAAAATCGAGCTACGGGGTCGTTAGTGGTTAGTAGATTAGAGCATTCGCCCGCACAGTGAAAGGTCGTGGTTCGAGTCCAATCGGGGCTAGTTGTGATTGTGAGACTTGTGAGACTGGTCGATTTTTTAATAGGTACTTCATTGTCAATAATAAAAATTGCATTGTGAATAGGGTTGCCAGTTGTCACCCGTACTATAATATTGTTAAGTATAGTATCTTACTATATTTTAGTCAATTTGTACCTCATATTATAGAAAAGTAATATAGTACGAAAAATAATATTTTCATCGCTAGATAGATTTTTGCAAACTCCTGAACGAAATTCACGTATTCGCAGCGTTTAACTCACGTCAACGTCAACTTAGAAATAAAAGTACCTATTGAAAAATAAATGTGTAAGTAAGTATACAATTTTTCCCTCTATTTCCCAAAGTACTATACTTATGATTGCAATTTAAAAATAAAATACTATAAGTATTTAAAAAAAGTGGCATGACAACCCTAATTTGTGAAAACAAGTTAAAATAATTTTAACCAATGTACTATTTGCAACTTTTATTCGTAGTCACCCCTCACCAAGACAATTATCTAAATAACATAATACTTATAACGGGTGTCTCAAAAGTAGTACGTATAGGATTTGAATTTCGCGCTATTTCCGAAACATTCAAGATGGCGGGTTTGTAATTTGACATGCGTCATCTTGACACATGTAAAATTAATTAATAATTAACAATAAAACAGCGCATAGAAGATATACAAATATTTAACGAAAATTCACGAACAATTACAAACACTCGTCGAAAGGTCGAAAAATCTCGTTATTTCAAGAAGAGGTGATATCAATTGGCCACCGAGATCTTGCCATCTGATGCCACTGGATTTCTTTCTTTGGGGCTACGTCAAAGATAAAGTCTACAACAACGATCCACAAAAACATAGACAATATAGACAAAATATTCGCCGAGTTATTGGTGAAATAAGTAGAGAAATGTGTGAAATTAGCAGCGAAATGTGTGAAAGTGTCATGAAAAACTTGCACACAGCAAAAATGCCCGTGGCGGCCATTTAGCAGATATTGTATTCAGATAAAATTGTACAAGTCTCTTCTTTAAAATAAAATAAAAACTACGAAGAAATTCCAATCCATTCGCGTTTTATTGAGACATATCATCCTATACCTACTTTTGGGACACCCGTTATATGTTACCGGCCAAACCTGATTTTAGGACAAACTTAGTTCATCGCGTTGACATTTCAGAGAGCGAATTTGCCTTGTGTCGTGTTCTACAGGATTCCGAGGCAAACTCGCTCTCTGAAATGTCAACGCGATGAACTAGTTTGGCCTAGGAAAAACTAGTTTGTCCTAAAATCGGGTTTGGCCGGTAACATATATATCTTAAGAACATACTTCAGGTAAAGATTAAATAATAGTCTGCTTCAGGATGTAATTTACGTAATACAACTTAAGTGCTAAGTAAACTCTCAAAGATGTCAGTATTAACAAACTAACAGGCTCTAAAATAAACGTGACCTCATACAGTCTTGTTACCTCCTCATACAGTATGGTCGGTATTGATTAGGTGATTGACCAGTTAGCTTATTTTGTTACTTGCATTGCATGCATTGGTTGTCGATCCCTTGTGACGAGAATAGACCTTTTCATAAATTAATTGGCAGACTAGCTTACATTTACAGTAGCTTAAAGTCTAGAATCTGGAATTAAAATAATTTCTTAATAAAATTCTAGAGTATATTTATAGCATAATAATAAATAAAATTAGGAATGCAACAATACGGCCCAACACGATAACGAATTACGATACGAATGCATTACTTATTGAGTTATTTTTGATAGCATTTGTTGAATTTTTTGAAGCTTTGTTTGAATGTAGGTGCATAAAATATGTTTTATCAATATTAAGCTTCGATTTACAACAACAAGATATTAGGACAAAAACAAAAAATAAATGACACTTTTTAATTAATTAATTAATTAATTTTATAATAACGTTATGAACCTACCTACATTCTTTTTAAAAGGTTCATTTAGCGTTTTGCATTGTAAATGCAAAAGAGTCGTAATGTTTACGATAACGAATGATCGTAAAAATTTACGATAATCGCCGATATACGATTATCGTATCGATCGGTATCGTTGCATCCCTAAATGATTTTAAAAGTCTTTGAGTAGGTACAGCTTGTTGTTCCCAAAATCTCAGATAAGTATATTCCGTTTTTTTTATTTTGTACCTACAAAATTACTTGTATGTACCTATGTTATTTTCACAAGCAAACTGGCCCTATATCCTCACGGATTTCCCCCGGCTCGTAAAATTCAGTGACAAAATGCAAGGGCAAAGCTTATTTTTGTTATATTTGAGAAACATGCAATGCAAATAACAACGATGATATTATCAGCATTATTTTGATGAACACTGTTAATGCAGTTTTCATCAAAGTATTTTAGTCGAATTCGTAGTTTCGCTGCTTGTTAAATAAGGCTTTTAAACTCTTCTGACTATCAAAGAAGCTACACCATCGGTTCGCAAACCCTAGGGCGAGAGACCTTGTATGTAACGAGAAGAACCAGCAAAAAACTCGTCAAAGACAGCTCGTCTTTTTTTCTCTCTGAAATTTTACATGCCTAAACAGGTGTCAAATTGAAAAATGATGATTTTTGGTTTCCAAGCATAGTATTGGTATAATGTGATAGAGCTACTATTGCTTTATCGATCTGGTATAGGCATGATGTTATCGCAGATATCTATGGATTAGATATCTCACGTGCTTGTCTACCGTCACGCTGCGCGCATTGTCGCGTGTCAGAATGTGGCGTACTGCACGACAAGGTCACTCGATGTTTCTTGCACACCACTTGGGATAATAAGTTGACAGGACAAAGTCATCTCATGCATCCGTATTGGAAAACAGCTAATAATGCCTCTTAAGCGGGTGATAGACGTACGTACTTAAAGTACGCTGTTTTTAAGACCACGAACTTACGCGCGGCTCGACATCGGTGACACATGTGAAGCTTGCTCACAATGTATTGTCGGATCGCCAACGAACTTACTCGGCAGTTTTAAAGTACGCGTACTTAGGGGTTAGGGTGACACACGGGCGAAAAAGGTCGTCGAGCCACAAGTTCGCGTACTTACTCGCACGTATATCAGCCACTTTACAGTCCGACAAAAAATAAAATATTAAAAATTGTTTAAAACCGCAACAACATGGGTAAGTATAATTTTACAAGAGATGGGGTAAAAGTCCATTCGGTTAGATAGTGGCGGTACACCCGCACGGCATTGTGGCTCTTGCTATAAAATGCAGATATAAAATAATACACTACTAATGGGTACTACAGTCAATTTTAATGAAAATTTGGATATTTTTATATAAAAGGAAGTTAAATAAGTGATGAATGAATGAATGAATGAATGAATGAATGAATGAATGAATGAAAAAATTATTTGCAAAAGACATGGTTTTACATGTTGATAGATTAAAATTAGGTTGCTTAACATATCTTGCTTTACAGCATGCAAAAAGTCACATAAAGTAGGTAAGTATATAAAATTACAATTAATTATTAAAAGAAATTAGTTAATAAATTAGTTATAATTAGATATTAACTTATAAGGTTAAACATGTAGCTGATCAATAATAATCATTTTGAACGAAGCACCGAATTTATGTCATTGTCCTTGAGATAGTCATTTACGGAATAGTAGCATTTATCAATCAGCCATGTCATCAGTTTAAATTTAAAACTTTTAAATGGACATCGTTTGAATTCATTAGGCAATTTATTGAATATTTTTATAATCATTGGATAGCAATTTCGAGAATATAAAGCTGTATTCGTCCTAGGATAGACCAGTTTGTCTTTATTCTTTGTATTAAATTTGCAGTGTTCGGACCACTTAGTAAATAAGTTCGAGTGTTTTTTGACGAACATGCAACATTCGAGTATATATAAGCAGTGTATCGTTAGAATATGGAATTTGCGAAAATAAGGTCTACATGAAGTCCTCGAGTCAACATCGGCTAATCCGCGTACGCATTGTTTTTGTGATACAAATAACCTGTTGATTTCGGTGGAGTTTCCCCAAATAATAATGCTGTATCTCAAATTAGATGCCACGTAGCCATGATAAGCTTGGAGAGCTGTATTAATGTGACTTACTTTTGCTAGACGCCAGAGTGCATAAGCGAATCTATTGATCTTCTTACAGATTTTATCTACGTGAAATTTCCAGGAGCACTGATTGTCAATAGTGATGCCTAAGAAATTTGCTACATTACATTCTTTTATTGTTACGCCTTTACATTTAATAGTTATGTCATTGTTATTTTTCTTTCTATTATAAAATGTCATGTAATTGGTTTTTTCTAAATTAACTGTGAGATTATTTGATTCTAACCATAATATAATGTCATTAACTGATTTGTTAATTTTTGTTTCATAGTTTTCTGTTTTATTATCTGTAATTACTACTGATATGTCATCAGCAAATAAGGTACAATGTTCACGAGTAGCATTAGGTAAATCATTTATGTAGATAATAAATAACAGGGGTCCAAGGATCGTTCCTTGTGGGATACCTACCTTATTCTCTAGTGTGCTTGACATAAATGTGCGTTCTTCATTATTTATCAATTGTTTTATTTCCACATATTGCGATCGTTTACTTAAATAAGACTTTAACCAATTAAGAGCATTACCTCGTAAACCATTCAATTCGCATTTTTTCAATAGTATTTTATGTGCGACAAAATCAAATGCCTTACTCATATCAAAATAAATTGCGGTCGTTGGTATACTTTTGTCAACATTTTCTGTAACTTTTTTTACCAAATTAAAAGCTGCTAATTGGGTGGATTATTCTTTTTGAAACGCGTTTTGTTCAATTTTTAACAATTTGAATTTATTAAGGTAAGAACTAATTCGTTTATGCATTACTTTCTCGAAGATTTTAGCTACAATAGATATTAAAGCTATTGGCCTATAATTGTTAAGCAGTTCCTTGTTATCTTTTTTATACACAGGTTTTATAACTGATATTTTCAATGCTTCTGGGAAAGATCCTTCCGCAAACGATAGATTAATTAAGTAACAGAGTAAGGGCGCTAAAACAGCAGCGCATTGTTTTATAATGTGTGTACTTAATTTGTCATAGCCGGTGCTTGTCGTGTTTTTCAGGGATTTTATAATATTTGTAATTTCGTCATCACTAGTTGGGTACAAGAATATGCTGGAATTGATCCTATTATTATTATTATTACCTATGTCATTATTATTTTTATTAATTTTATTACCTATGTCACTATTATTATTATTAATAATTTTATTACCTATGTCATTATTATTATTAGTTTTATTACCTATGTCATTATTCTTATTACTTTTATTACCTATGTCATTATTATTAATAATTTTATTACCTATGTCATTATGATTTACAAATAATAATAATTATTATTAATTTTTTATATGATTATTATGATTACTCATCATCGCTCGAACTGTCACAAGTCACAACCGTCGTTACCACCTGTATTTATAATAAACATAGATTATTTAAGAAAACATAATAACATAAAAATAATAATAAATGCCGAATCCCAAAATCCAATTCCATTTGCGGGTGTTCGCCGCACGCGGCTTCTTTTGTTTATGCAGCGGCATCCTTTGACAAGAAGCGGCACTTGACAAGGCGGGCGCGATAAAAGGGCGACACTATCTAAGCGAATGGACTTTTAAACGCAGTCTTTGAAACATCATTGAAATACCAATTTCCATTTGTAACCACATCAAAATTTTGCAAAATACTTTGTAAGCGATGAAAATATTTTTCTTGTGTTACTAGGTATACCTACTTACTGCGTTTTCAAAATTATGTTGTGTATCACAATTCTCGGTAAGCTGCTTCTCAGTGTATTGAATATTAAATGATATTTAATACTGTGCTCGGCGGCCCGTGAATTTTCCTGCGATATTTCTAGGAGTAGTAATATAGCAGGCAGGAAACGACTTTTTCGCAAAAAAAAACTACTTTCCATACAAATCTCCGAAAAGCTAATTGAGTTTTATGAAAAATCGTTTGTTTTTCGCATGAAGTTTGACTTAATACTCTGAGGTAACTGGAGCTCTCACCCTGAATAAAAAAGTGTCGCCAGCAAATTTGACATTTATGTATGTAGTGGCTGTCAGCTGTCTCATATGACTATACGTATTTTTTTAAAGTGTAGGTGAGACGGAAGACAGCCACTGTGTTATTTGTGGTACTTATTCAAAAAATTGTTCGTACTGCACTCTCCAGTTACCTCAGTATTAAGTCGAGCTTCATGGTTTTTCGTCTTTTTTCGTCATTTTTGGAACTAAAAAGAAAAAGGTTAAGTATAAGGTTCATACTGCTGTCAGCCGACAGTCCATCTTGTTGACAGCTATTTTGTATTGCGAATTTCCGACTGGCTCCACTACTACCGCTGTCACCGGGTCAATTATTTCCTAGCTCTCTTCTCTACCTTGCTATCATTCCAATGTCATTGGAGCATTCCATCAAAATGTCCCACACGAAAGGCGATGCGTTATTAGTATACTTCTGATTAGCTAAAAGGCCTGTTATTGATATTAGAATATTTAATTTCGGCTTACATTCCATCAATATTTTTTTTCCACTGTTTTCAACGTGCGGGACAAAAGTTCTATTGATGTTTTCATGGATTGCTCCTTATTTATACCGTTTACCCTCCGTGTACACCAGACTTTGTTCTTTACTTTCCCTTTCCTTCTTCATTTCTCATACCAATATCGAGGTGCTATAGGTTCCCAGTTGAATGCAGTCTACATTGTAGAATATTATAAACATTGGATGTGTACCAGTGGGTTAATTAAACCCATTAACGTGTGTCGTCACCGCCTGACGTGAGGTCGCATATTTTTACAAATTATGTAACCCGCCGCGCCGCCACTTTCTATTTCTTACTATGGATTGACTTAACGCGCTCTCCCAGACGCAGTAGAGCGATTAACGCAGTAACTAACACATGAAAACTGTTTTATTTGGAAATTAGTTTTAAGCTAGATGATACATCTGTACTTAATTCTCTAACTCCTAGCTTAAAATAATATAAAACCAAAAAAATAATTGGTGAAAATTTTATATCTCATGACTAAGTATTAACAAATTACTTACTTATCAAACTTTAGTTACTTACTCGATTACGCCTAATTTACATTTACACTTCATGATACTATAAGTAATGCAATATTATTTAATTTTAAATGCTGTTATAAGAGAACAATTACCGCTATTAATTATTTAAGTCTCTGCTCTCTGCACGCTATCTCTACATTGCTATGTCGAAAAGTAGGTTGAGATGAAATGCACATAACTCACGTCACGTAACATTCAGAAAAACGTCGTTTACCTGATTATGATCAAACAATGTTATGTCTACTGCTTGAGATATTCTTGATTTCCTCGTACCTATCTCGTATCATATTATCTGTGGTATCATTATAGTAGTTTTATATACGGTAATTTTTTTATCACCCCGGATAATTTTAGATTCTACTCATGAAAACAAACAACTTTTATTATGGAACCAACACAGAAATCGCGAAAAAAAATCCTGTTCGATACAAAAGTGCAAAAATATTTAATCAAAATGTATGGAACTGCTGATTTTTTTTGCGATTTCAGTTGGTCCCATAATAAAAGTTGTTTGCTTTCATGAGTAGAATAATCCCTAAAATTATCCGGGGTGATAAAAAATTTAACGTGTATAATTCAAAAATTTATGATGGAGCTCGGCGGTGCAGTTGCAGTTAGACGATCTGTATGCTGCAAGCATTGATTAAGTACACCTACCACCCGTAGATGACACACTTCAAACAAAAATGCGCTCCAAAACTGTCACCATAATGACTACCCACTATACATATATGCACTACCGAAAAAGACTGCTTTAAGGGCTGCGTACAAAATTGCGAATTCGCATCGCATCGCAAAAATATGCAGTACTCGTACGCCCCGCCTGGCCACGGGACAGCGCGGCGGCGGCGGCGACGAGCGAATTACGCATCAGTTGGTGCGTTTCATTGACTTATTTGATTAGACGTCTGGCGCGAGCGCGCAATGATTGCGCAATTCGCTGGTCGCCGCCGCCGCCGCGCTTTCCCGTGGCCAGGCGAAACCACAGAATAAATAATAGTGCTAAGGCACAGAAGACTCACTCTGCAAGCTCATTCAAATAAAAATAAATCTTTCTGCGTGAAAATAAAGTCCAATTCCGGTTGCTTTGTCATCGCTTGCCTACTGTTATAATAACCTAGAGTTCGCGCATGCAAGCAAAACTGTACCCAATTGCTACGCGCGAGCGTTTCTATTTCTATGAATGTCTCAAACAGCTCGCTCGCTGGTTAGGGTTGCGAGCGACTTGCGAGTTCAGTATTGTTGTTTATTTTGTTCTTTATTTTATTTATACACCCGTAAACACAACAGTATCTTATATACGGATTATAAGAACGTTTAGTAGTCATTGTTCGGTGCACAAAAATCACAGAAATGATCGATCGTTTTACGCGCGAACGTAGAGCGTACGAGCCGAGCGGCATCCTTCTGCCATACGCCTGCCCGGCAGGCGCGCCGGCCGAACGTACCTAAACTGCGGAGTGACACCCCCCTGGCGAAACCTTATTGCATGTCAAATACTTAACACGCGTCGCAGGTTTTTGCGATGCGCCTTTGCATCGTGGTTTTGTGTGGGAGCCTAAGCAGTATTTTGCCGACCCACTTTTCAAGCATCAATGCGGTATCCACAGATTATAGTAGTAGGACTTTTGCACCTGAGGTGACAAGTTCGATCCCTGCACAGGACAAATATTTGTGTGCAAAAACTAAATTAGTTAATTGTTTAATTAATTGTCTTAGTTTGCTGTTTTTTTAATAATATTATAATTGTATATAGTGATTTACGCGCTCCGGCTCGGCCTGCTATTTGAGTGGTTCACCAACTATGAAATTGTGCTTTGGAAAACACATTAAGCCCTTGGTTTCCAATGAATCTGCAGATATGAACACGCACTTATCCCCATTGGGCTCTCTCGGTGAGGTGAGCCTGTGTCTCCTACTCCTAGCAGTGACATGTCCGGTGACTGCTAGGAGACAACATTCAAATATCGGTTGACAATAATAAATAAAAAGTGCTTTAGATATTATATTATTTTTATGCACAATGCAATTTTGTAAGTACTTATAGGAAAAACATGGGTTTTTTTTTTGTTTTTTCTTGACTATCACATTTTTCCTATAAAAAGTGGTTTTTCAAATCTAAACATAAGAACACGTTTTTTTCTTATTACGAACCAAGATGTAAGAATAGTATTTAATAATTTTGGACTCATGTTAACAAACCTGTAACAATGCCTAGACCTATAGACCTCAAACTAAACGTGCTTATTTTCAGTAACTCATTTCCATAACATGTTTTGCCAGTTAAAACTAACCTGTTAAAATTCTGTTAAAACTTTGGCCTTAGGGTAGGTAGGTATGATATGACTATTTACAAAATATCAAAACTATTCAGTGAAGACAATGTTAACGAAACAAAATGAGATATTCTTATCATCATAATAATATAAATTATGTTGTTTAACGATGCGTAAGTCGTGGATGTATTGCAGTAATAAGCTAACAACGTGACATATTCTCTAATACGATAAATGAATAGAATCATTCAAGATTGCTCACTTACGTTACTGTAATGACAATTTCATGGTAATGATTGCCCACTTAAGGCCGTGAAACCGGCGTTTAAAGTACCTACTTACAGTTTATTTTTTACTTTCCATCGTAGCTCGGAGTAAATTGAATGGTATCTATGTTACCACAACGCCATTAGAGTAAAACATATAGGTAATTGAAATCTTCATTACTTTATTTTTTTATTATTTGTATACCCGTAACTAATACCTATCATAACCATTTTATAATATTAATAATGTGTACCGTGTTTCAAGCGAATAATTTTTTTCTTTCTTTCTTTCTTTTTCTTTCTTTAAACATATGAAATAACTAATACTACTTACATGTATGAACGTTTAAGTAGGTATTGTTTGAAACGACGACATTCCGAGGCATAAAGCTAGTTATTTGCATTTTTCCGTGCATTGTGATAAACTGATTAGTAATCACTGATTACTTTAAAATTATAATATTTTAAAGTAGAAAGTGTACGGAGGGTTTGCTGGTATGAGCAAGGAGTTTCCCACGGTCGGTTTGTCAAAGGCCCCACCCCCTATATACTTTTAACCCCTTTTCTGTTGTTCTGTAAATTGTACCACCTCATTTTTAATTGGACCACCTCATTTTAAAGTGGGCCACCTCATTTTTGATTGGACCACCTCATTTTTGAGCAAAGAGTTTCACACGGCCGGTTTGTCAAAGGCCCACCCCCTTACTACTGAGATTAACAACAACCAGCTTATAATTCTACTTTAAAATATATTATTTTAAAGTAGAATGTTAAGCTGGCTGTTGTTAATCTCAGCGCCCGCTGACTTCCTCACCTTTTTTTATCTTGATCGTAGGAAATTAAACAATTTACTTTAAATTGGGTACTTTCAATGTATGTTAATTGGTTAAGCGTATAACATTACAGCATCGGTTTAACTTTTCCAAACGAGTGGTATAATATAACAAACAGTCGGCTTCTGCTCTTGAATGTTGCACAATTAACGTTCCTTTTGATCAACCTTCAATAATACTTTTTAAGATAAGGAAAGCTGACCCCACAATCAATGGGTAGCTATAGATAGCTAGCTAATAGATAGCTTGGAAAAAGAGAGAGTAAGAAACACAAGATTTCTTTTAAAACTTTTAACTAATAATATCCAATGCGTTGGTTTCAAGCTGGGTTGGGTATCATGCTTCATGAGGCGGCAAAGCTATACTATGATAATATATGAGTATCTTGAATCAACAATTTTACTAACTGCCTGCCATAGTTCATTTCGTTATCAGCCATCTTAATGTCCTCACCGTTGAAGCACAGGTCTTCCTTATCGATGGATAAGGAGAATAGGCCATGACCCGCCACGTGGGCCCTACGACGATTATGGGTATTAACGACTGCAAATGCAGCAGGGACCAACGGCTTAAACTGTCTTCTGAAGCTTGAGATAATAGGCTTTTTGGTTGCCCATCCCGTTACCAACCGTTAATGGCGCGGCTACACCATCGTGGTATTGCAAGGAAAGAGACGAGCGAAGTGGCGAGGGTCGCGCGGACGTCGTCGTGTGGCCGCATATTCGCCTTGCTCGAGTGAGTGAGACTGCGGATGCCGTCGTCGATACGATGCTAACGCGCGGGTGAGTTAGAGGATATATATTTACGGCAATTCGACCGCAAGAAGAGTGTAGCCGCGCCATAAGATGTTTTCTTCATCACCACCATCATATCAGCCGAACGTCGTCCACTGCTGCTGGGCATAATCCTCACTCAAAGATCTCCACAACGATCGCTCCTGCGCTGCTCGCATCCAGCGGGTTCCCGCGACCTTGACTAGATCGTCGGTCCACCTTGTGGGGCATGTCCAAGGAATGTCGTCCGGTACGCAGTCGCCATTCCAGAACCTTTCCGCCCCAACGGCAATCGGTTCTCCGTGCTATGTGTCCCGCCCACTGCCACTTCAACTTAGCAATCCTTCGAGCGATGTAGGTTGTTTTAGTTCTCCTGCGGATCTCATCATTTCTGATTCCATCGCGCCAAAATACCAAGCATTGCTCTCTTCATTGCTCGCTGGGTGACATTGAGCCTGCGATGATGCGGTGCTGCGTCACCAACGATAAACTCAAATTTGTTTTTTTCTACTTCCAGCTTCATAGAAGTGGACCGCGTGTCCGGCTTCTGGACGTACATGTTCGTGTTGTCAAAACTGCCGGAGTTGGGCGACACGGTGTTCATCGTGCTCCGCAAGAAGCCGCTCATCTTCCTGCACTGGTACCACCACATAACGGTGCTGCTGTACTGCTGGTACTCCTTCACCGAGTACACCTCCTCGGCGCGCTGGTTCGTCGTCATGAACTACTGTGTGCACAGGTAAATTTATATTTTTAATATATAGATTAGGTAGCTAAAAAGAAGGTGGTTCGATCAGCTCAGTAGCGCCACCAATAGAAATAAATCATTTACGATTTATCAAGGGTTTAGAATTAAAGTTGCGGTTATTTTGCGCAAATAGAAGAGTAAAGTGCAATTTTTAAAGTTTTTTTATGGCCTCAAATATGAGCATTAAGTTATGGATCTCGATATTGCTAAATGTGGCCACTTTTGGCACTATTGAAATTCACGACTTATTGCTTAAGATTGAGTTCTTAAAAGTATATTTATAAAATGCATTTTACTCTTTTATTTGCGCAAAATAACCGAAACTTTTAATCTAAGCCTTTAATAAAACGTAATTGATTAATTTCCATTGGTAGCGCTACTGAGCTGATCGAACCAGCTTAAGGTTTGATTGCATCACGGAACTACAGAAAAAAGAGTTCAGAAGGCAAAGCATGTCGTCACACGTTTTGTATGAATGAAGATTAGATCGAAAACAAGCTAGTTGCTTGATATTTTAAATTATTTTTAAGTAAGTATAGGAAAAATGTGTTATTAAAAAACCACGAGCCCTATTATAAGTAGCTTCCCCTCCCCCCTGTAAGCTACTTATAGGGCTCGTGGTTTTTTACTATCACATTTTTCCTAAGGTGGTTGCTATTATGACAACTAAAATAAATTCAAAATCGTTTGTATAGTACAACAAGCGGCCGCCCACGGTTTCACCTGCGTGGTTCCCGTTCCCGTGGGAATATCGTGATAAAAATTATAATCTATCTCTGTTGCAAACATTCAGATCCGTTCAGTAGTTTTTGCGTGAAAGCGTAACAAACATACATCCCACAAACTTTCGCATTTATAATATTAGTAGAATGTAGCATGGGTCCTTTGGCAGTCCTCCTTTGTGTGAAGCAAACATTTTTTAATGCAGTTTATAAATCCTAGAAAATTAATTAGACTCTATTCCTTGTGCAGAACCAAAATTTTGTTTTCCTCAAAAATCTGTCTGTCATAGGACCCACATTCTACATTGTACCGAGTAGGTACCTATAGCGTACATGGTGAACTGTACGGAGGGTTTGCATTTTTGAGCAAACTGTTTCACACCACCCACACCCCCTTACTACTTTTAACCCCTTTCTGTTGTCTTGTAAATTGGACCACCTCATTTTTAAATCGGAAGGTTCTAAAGATTAAGATTAGAAAATGTGTTTGAAAACTCCGACAACCATAGATATGTCAAAGTTATTAAGGACTCGGTATATGGGCTTAAGGCGATACTCGGAAAAATTATGCTAAAGCGAGATAGCAATGAGAAAACGACGCGCGCGGGAGCGAGACCGATTTTGCTGATTACGCAAAAAAAAAACCAAAATCACTTCGTATTAAAAAACTATACTTAGCGATTTTTAAAAAATGCTTCTATACGATCCTAAATATTATTGGTGTCCCACTAATTAAACCAATTTCTAGTCCAACCAATCAATAGTATATGTAACCCCATTTAAGAATAATCTTGATATTTGGTATTTATTAGAGGTATTTTCGAAAAGAAAAAGTGTCGGGCCAAAATCATAAAATCGTGTTTTTGAAACTATACGATTCTAGATAAAGGTATGAAGAAATATATATCTTTTTACCAGATTTATAACAACTCTAACCGTCCTATAGTTTTATATCAAAGAGTCCATACTTTTTCCGAGTAGCGCCTTACCGGCCAAACCCGATTTTAGGACAAACTAGTTTTCCTAGGCCAAACTAGTTCATCGTGTTGACATTTCAGAGAGCGAGTTTGCCTCGGAAGTCCTGTAGAACACGACACGACACAAAAAAAATAACCAGGAAATTTAAGACGATCGCTTCGCTGTGCTTCGAACCTATGATGTGTTCTACAGGACTTCCAAGGCAAACTCGCTATCTGAAATGTCAAGTCAACGCGATGAACTAGTTTGGCCTAGGAAAACTAGTTTGTCCTAAAATCAGGTTTGGCCGGTAACATAATATATTATAATGAATATACTTTAGTTAAGGTTAATCAAATAATTTTGAATTTTGAATGAATTAGAAACCCAGACTATACAAAGATTCTCTCTTCTTTTGTTTATTATAAGTACTTAAGTTTCAATAAAAACAAAGAACAAGGTGATATTGAATTTACATACTTGTGTAAATGAAGGACATTTATCTATATTTTATTTGTGTTGCCGTGAGTGGGAATATAAATGCGGTTCTGGTAAGATTATTGACGCGGATAAAACCGCGGGCGGCCAAAAGTTTCATATGTAGTCCAGCTTTTCATAAGCTCTAAAGGAGAAAAGGCCTTGAACGGACGAAGATCCTAAATGAGAATGCATAGGTATAAAAGCAGCAGATTAGACATAGACACACTCAGCGTTGAAATTATATCTTTTCCAATAGCCATGGCTCATCAAATCGAATTCGGCTGGGGTTTTCGTTCCGGTTCAATGAATTTTAATCTCTCTCGACGACAAACTTCAATAAAAAGCATCTGAAGTGTCTATAGGACAACAATTAGTCGCCAGCAGCACGGGTTATTGCACGAGCCACTTTCAAAAGAGATTGGCGAATTTATTGCGCAATTTTTTTTGTGAAAAAATTAACCAAATTTTTGTTTTATCTGCTCTTGTTTATGACTTGAAATTGCGTGGCATGACACCTCCCAGGTTACTTAGATTCTACTTTCGCTTTTTCAGTGCAGAATATTGCATCAGCTGAGTATGTAATTTTCAAAAATAAACTTATTGAATATCTATTAGTTTTTATTTCAATAACTTTAAAGCCTGAAACCGATTATTTTACACTAGCCTTTCGCCTGCGTTTACTACACGACGTTATCCCGCGAGAATGTGATACTTTTCCGGGATAAAAAGTATCCTATGTTCCTCTCCAGGCTACAAAGTATAGGTATGTGTCCCAAATTTCAGCCAAATTCGTTCAGCCCTTTTGGCGTGATTGAGTAACAAACATCCAAACATCTAAACTTTCACATTTATAATATTACTAGCGGCCGCCCGCGGTTTCACCCGCGTGGTTCCCGTTCCCGTGGGAATATCGGGATAAAAAGTACATATAAACCTTCCTCTTGAATCACTCTATCTATTAAAAAAAAACGCATCAAAATCCGTTGCGTAGTTTCAAAGATTTAAGCATACAAAGGGACATAGGGACAGAAAAAGCGACTTTGTTTTATACTATGTAGTGATAGTAGGAAGTAGCATGTTTTAACAAATAAAAAGAGGCAACCCTAGGTTTATGCAGAATTGCAGATGAATACTTAAACCAAATCTGTCAGTTATAGCTCTGCAAATCTGGATTGACAAAAAAATTAAAATAATTAACAAATAAAGAGAGGCTCGAGCTTTTATCAAATAAATATGTTACATAATACAGTAGTAACATAATGTAAGAAATAATAAATATACCTAAACAACACTAGCTGATCCGGCGATCATCGTACCGCCTTATCGACAGCACGCCACCTACCGGGTCCAATTGTAAATCTAAACCATTCTCAAATCCACCTGAATACACACAATTTTTTAAATTAAAATTGGGACGACTTCAGTTACATACACACGCACAGAAGAAATTATAGGTATTATAGGTATTATATTTCTATCCGAATCATGCTAGTTGACGTAATCGGTAAAATAAAAATAGCTTGCATAATATGGTGAGCTAGGTGATTCAAGCTATTGTTATATTGACTGAACCGCTAGTTAAATAAAGATATTATACCCATTGTTGATTATTCATTCTGTCTACTCAGATAATGCCAAAAATTTGATGTAAAAAATATGTGACGGTGCTATAACGATATGAAATTGTAAGAAAATAAAATTACATTAATTACAGCACTCGAAGTCGCCAATTGACAAATTTATAACAATAAAATTAATCAATTGATTCCCGAGACGGCAAAGTTTTTTACAAATTTTGATTGTTATTTACAATACACAAGTAAGGTCAATGTGGGGAAGTCCGTCTAGGAGGTAAGTCCGTCTAGCGCCAATAACTTCCATTTTTGTATGACTAGCTTCTTATGCCTCGGTCGGTAAAACAGTATTACGGAGCTAGTTCGAACTGAGAATCATAGACGTCGCTAACATCATTAGGTTGAAAGAAATTGGTAGGCCATTTTTTTTCGCGTTTTGTACTTGAAGCTCGAGTGTAACGTCTCTTCAAAAAACTAAAAAAAAAGTAGAAAATCAATGGAGTTCTTGGTGTTTCTTTGATTACGCAAGTCATTTAGTGATCCATATACTTATTTCTGGTGATGAATTCATTTATATCGCTTGAGTTTCGTAATTATTACCTGCAACAAATTTCTAACCACAAAATGTAATAGTTGGGAAGTCCGTCTGGCATACTTAAGGCAAGTCCGTCATATGACGGTCTTGCCTCAATTGCAGATATTGTCAACCTTTTCAGCTGCACGTATTTTACCTGCACGATAAAGCCGTGATATAGTTATATCCCTAGGGATATAATTATGTACCGTAAGATAGTAATGAATCGCTTTCGTATATCTACCTTACTAGGAATATAAAAATTGAATTAGAAATAAAGATTTATGTTTTACTTTTTTTCTTTTTTCTCTGTTTTCATCTGCGATCAGTCGTAATAAACTATGAGCAAATTTGATGAATTTTGATCAATTTGACGATGTTTTACTTAGTATTTTATTTTACAAAAAAGGAAATTGGCTACAAACAATTTTATTAAAAATGTTTGCAACCACTGTCACCAAAGATATGCCGGACTTGCCTTAAAATAAAATAAAATCAATTATCTTTGAAATGTAAACCTTATAGACAAATACATAAATCACACATTTCAACGCTAGTTTTACGTCACTGCTAGAAACTGTTTTCATACATATTGCCTCACAAGTTATGGATATAGTGCTAGTAGACGGACTTACCCTAAACTGCAAGGGAACTCCGTCTACACGCCGTGTTTTAAAAAATAGCATATAAATCTAAAGATAATTGCAATTCATACTATTTTAAGACCAATATAGGTAAATAAATATATTACCTATAATTTCCGACGACACAAGTCACTTTAGAAAGCGTATCTCGATTCAATAAGTTCAGTTGAACTTAAATTTTAGAAAACTATGCCGGACTTCCCCACATTGACCTTATTGTAAATAACAATCTAAATTTCTAACGTCATAAAAGCTACGCCATCGGCTCGCAAACCCTACAGCGGGAGACCTTGGAGAAGAACCGGCAAGAAACTCCAAGGGTTATCTTTTTCTCCTTGTTTTTTCTCCCTGTTTTATTTCATACAGAGTCGTCAAATTGAAAAATGACCTCAACATGGTATGTATGACTAAGGTCAGTTTCCATCACAATTACACAATGGGTTATGATATGATAAATACAGTTAAGTATAGGCGAACTAATGATCATAGCGGTGAACTATAGCTTTAATATTAGTTAAAAACAAAAGACAATTCTACTATATACTGCAAGTAGCAAGCGGCAGTTAGTAAGTACACAACGGATCGACGTGATTTTTGGTATAGGGAGGGATAGTTTGGGGACTGAAGAGTGACATATGCTACTTTTTATCCCGGAAAAATATCACATTCCCGCGGGATAAAGGTTGTGTAATACATGCGGGAGAAACCTCGGGCGGAAGGCTAGTACAGTCATAAAAGATAAAAGTCAGAAAATATTATTGTAATATTACTTATAATTTATAATATACTTAACTTTTCTTTTTTTTTTGAGTCCAATTGTCTTCATTAGTCAGAATCATGTTTTATCTAACGTGATAATAAATACGAGAATGTATCATGAACACGATACCACTTTTTATATTATGCATATTATATAATAAACCAACATGAGTGATAGGCTATTTGACCTTAAATATCTACGATCTTGTAAATAAAATCCATAAAAGATTCCACCAAAACCTTAAGCGTTTAAACAGAATAAATTAATTAAATTAATTTTACTTCAAGGTCAATGTATTGTCAAGGTAGGTATTATGATCCAATGAAATTATCACACCAATATAACCCTCAACTTCCATCTTCCTACAAAGACACGAATAAATTATGAGCTGAATTTTGCAATCCCTGCTTCCCTACTAATATTATAAATGCGTAAACAGAATAATTAATTAAATTAATTTTACTTTAAGGTCAATGTATTATGAATATTATGATCCAATGAAATTATCACACAAATTAACCCTTAACTTCCATCTTCCTACAAAGACACGAATAAAATGAGCTGAATTTTGTAATCCCCTGCTTCCGTACTAATAATATAAATGCTTAAGTAACTCTGTCTGTCTGATACTCTTTCACGCCTAAACTTAACCGATTTTGATGAAATTTGGTACAGAGATAGAGTTGACCTTGGGAAAGGACAGGCTAATTTCTATCCCGGAAAAGCATGTACTTTGTAGTCCTCGCGGACGGAAGGCTAGTGTTGGATAATGTTATTATCATAGATTATGTGACTGCCACCCACACGATTGCTTTTACGAGGAAATAATTAATAATAAATAAAAAAATAACGAGAAATATATTCAGTTATTTAATTTTTTTAATTTGAGCATAAGGTAGTGCATTACATAAACATAATAATGGTACTTATATTTAAATTGTATCATAAACAAATTGTGTTACTTACTACAAAAATATTAAATGTAATATTACAATACAACATTTAATATTGTTGTGGTAAATTAAATTAAAAATAAATGTAATATTGTTACAATAACCTCTTCTTTCGAAGTCAGGTAGATAATAAAGTGGTAGTAGCACTGATGTAATATACAGAGCATTCGTTCATTCGAGAGCCAGACAATAATGGCGAACGAAAAGTTGTGGGTTGCGTGCGGGTCTGTCTGTGGGCAGTAATAGGCAAATTGTATTTTTATTACATAAATAATCTCACAAGAAAATGCAAAATAATTCTGATATTCGTAACACCATGTTATCTACTTATCTGGGAATCAGATCGAAGTTTATGATATTGTCTGATGTTTAAATGTGTTAGATACTTATCTCGCAATCAAAATATTCATATCTGATAATGAAAGTGTACCATCTAACGTATTGTTTTCTTGTTTCCAGCGTAATGTACTCGTACTACGCTCTAGTCAGCATGGGCAAGTACCCGCCGCGGTCGCTGGCGATGGTGATCACGGCATTGCAGCTCTCGCAGATGATCGTCGGCTGCGCCATCAACATCTGGGCAGCCAACTACATCGCCACCGCGCCGCCCCACTCCTGCCACATCAGCAACATCAACCTCAAGCTGTCGATGGCCATGTACTTCTCGTACTTCGTCCTCTTCGCGCAGTTCTTCTACAAGGCCTACCTCTCCCCCAAACCCGGAAAGAAGGCTAAGGTGGAACCGTCGCCTCTCCCCGAGATCCCCCGGCTCAAGGTGCAGCAGTACGAGTCGTTCCCGCGGCACCGGAACGGCGTGGTGGCGCACTAGGCGCGCTGTGATACTATAGTAATAGCGTAGGCGGGTTATAGGCTAGGTTATACTCCCCGACGGGCGCTATGAGATTTCACTTGTTTTTCTATCTTAATGCTAGCAGGTAGATTCGACTTAGTTTAGTGAGCCCGCTTGGGGATGAGTCGTATTCCGATACGTTTCGGGGACGGTCGATGTCGAGGCCGATTTGTGAGCGTTATCGATAATGAGCGCTAATCGGCTCCGTTGCTACGTTTATGATAATGAACAATTAGGAGCATTTATACTATTAAGAGGTTAATTGCTCGGGAATGATTGAATTGAATCGTTCGACTATCGATCAATTAATTACGCTTTAGATTTGCCGCATTCTAGTAGGTTCAATTAGAAAATAAGTGTTGTAAAATCGTTAAAGAGTTCATCGCGTGATTCAACTTCTATACGACGGATTGGTAAATACGTGAAAATGAACGTTTTATCTGTAACATATAGGTATTATAAAAAAATTTAAGCAACGTTTATACACTACTGTTTCAATTAGATAAGATTATCGTGTTTGACGTTATGCGGGATATCTGAGTAGCCCCGTGTTGCAACTGTTTAGCCTCGACTTCGACCTTCCCCCGCGGCGTTAGAGTTGGTTTTTGGGCTGGCGGCTGCGGCCGCTTACATTCCAGGTGCGGCGCGGCCGCAGCAAGAGTTTGGTATAGATGAAGTATTTATTTATTCACAGAAAATAAAAATAAAATATAAATGGTACTTTATACGCACGCACACCTACGCATGGGCCATCGGTAGCTCTTGATAGATCAAGTACAGTAGCCAAACTATTGCTGCGGTCTGGCTGAGCTTCGAGCGGGGCACACCGAGTTGAAGTCACCGAAATTATGCTTCTTAGATACGATTTATCCGAATTGGTAAAACGCTGGACGTATTTACACAGTCACGCGCCGATATGTTGAAGGCGTGGTTTTAAACTCTTTGGACTGCGATGATTTCATCGATCTTAAATTTTCGGAAACTTCCCAACTCGGTCCGATCACGACCCGCTCGACGGCGAGTATCTTCTTTGTTGTTGTTTAACGTATTTATTACATAAAATCGAGTGATTTTTTAATGAATAATTTATTTGTGAAAGCATAGTGTTTATCGATCTGTACAGATTGTAAAGTTTATGAGTTTCGCTCGTTCGGCCGCACGGCCGTAGGGTAGAGTTAAATACTTTGAAACGCTTGTCAAACAAGCGCACAAAGTGTAAGAAATTAATTGATTCCTAGTGGAATAAGCAATATTGATATTTGAATAAATTGACAGTCGGGTGTGGGGCTGGTCTATGGAAATGGAGAACTTTCGTCTCGAACGGGCCTCGCGTCGCGTTCGCGCGGTGGTATAGGCGTAAGATAAAGTTCAAATTCATAAACGATTCCACGCGATTCGTTGCGGTTCGCGTTAAGCGCCCATGGCAACGTCGCAACCGATGTATCCGTGTAAAGTCGCGACGCGTCGCCTCACGCCGTGTTTAATGGCGCGCTCACGGACCCGTTGGTCGACAGGAAGCAAAAGAATGGTGTGCGCAACCGGGTCGGTTCGTTAGTGTATCACTAAACACGGCCCTAGACTTAATATTAGATATAGACTTATCTAACATGCTGACTTTGGACGCACACAAATTAAGATTTAAGCGTCTTTACATGTCCAAGTTAGTCGACCGTGTGTCAAAGCATCGATTTGCAGTTTGTGATTCTATAGTTAGAGCAGTTTTAGCGGCTTTGTGCTAGATTAGCGCAAATGTTTCTTGCGTATGTTGAATTTGACGAAAACTAATGGATTACCTCCAAAGCTGTTGTATTAGTTAGGGTATGCCCCGTGTCTGTCCGCTGAACAGAATTAACGAGCCTCGTGATCATTTTAGACTAGTCAGCGTCTAGGTCGATTCGATGTAGCGTCAATATTCGCCATAATCATTCGATATAAGGGAGGACCCATGTAAAGAGAAATTGTACAAATCGTTTCTAAACCTATCGAATACAATCGTGCTGTGAAATACAAGTTATTTTTAATCGGAAGGAAGTACTCTGGCGGGTCCTTATATACCTTCTTTAAGTCTGCATAATATAGACGAGTTGTTATAATGATAGCCGCTGGAACCTCAGGATTGTGTCGTGCATGGTACTACCTCGGAAATTCGAATGACGAAGGATGTAAAAAACTCCTAGTAGGTACTATAGAACTCACATTGTTAAAAGTAGAAATTTGAAATAGGCTGTTTTTTATTGTCCAGTCATTTGCTTTGTACTAAATTAATGATTACGAACGCGAGTCGAATCCAACGTTGATTAACGTAGTTCTAAACATGTATAAATGTTTCATACGTACCTATCTAAATTTGGGAGCAAAGAATCTGAACTAAATATTACATTCGTTTAAGTCACTTTAGGTTCGTTTAATTCATATATTTTAACGTTGTCAGAATCGAACTAAATATTCAGACACAACTGCCAGCAATTTTGTATATCTTGCCTCCATGCAGTGGGGTGCCAAACCTTATAATGTATTTGTAAATATAGTCTCGACTTCTTTGCTCCCAAATATATTTGTTACATTGTAATATAGGTGGGTATTAATATATTAAATAATATTATTGGGATGGGATATCATGTACCTACTCGTAACGATAGAGTGAAATGCAAACTTACTATTAGAACCAAAAGTACACAATCTAATATTAAGCCAATAAGTACATACTTCGACTAATTTCGTTGCTTATCGTTTCGTTGTATAAATTTTTTTAGCTACGCAATGTGAACGTGAATGGGGCTACATTTCTCCGTATTTAAATAGGATTTATTTAATACCAATAATCTACTTATTATTTATAAACATGGTTTTAAAACCTCTCTTTTTACTTACCATTACATAGTATTGAAACTTGTGAGAGTACAATTTTGTAACATTTTTTCTACTTTATTAGGAATATTATTGTTTGTAGTACATATCTAGTTATCTACCAAGTTCATTTTAAAACATATATGTTGATAAATGAAAATATCGTTGTTTTTGTTTGCCTGCAACCATGTTACATATATTTTGTAATCTGTTTTGTAATATTATTTTGTGTGCATATTATATGTTTGTATTATGAAGGTTTATAACCAACAGCTATTTATTCTTTTGGGCATTTATATTTTTCATGCATTTACGAAAAAACAAATATTCTGCCTAGGGCGAAAGAGGGTTAACAGTTCCATATTCAATACATAATAATATTATATATTTTTATGAATGAGATTTTGTGGTTACAATATCAGAACAAATATAATTATTATAGTACAGACATGCATTGTAATTTACGACGCCAAAACTGGAAATATTCTTGCAATCATTAATTTGTATTTTCTGGGCAAATAAAGAGTTACTGTGAATATGAAAAGAATGTTTTATTTAGTCCTTTATTTAATGCTATCCCGCGGGAACCTGGTATTTATCCGGGATAAAAAGTAGCCTAATGTCACTCTCCCGCTCTCAAACTATCCCCATACCAAAAAGCACGTCGATCTGTCGCTCCGTTTCGACTTGCAAGACGGACAAACAAACAAACACACTTTTACATGGATTAGTAAATTATATTTTATTCATCAACAAATTGATCCATTAGAACTTTTTTTTATCCACAGCGGGATTGCACTTTGCCTTCATCACACTGTTAAATGGTGATAAGGCTGGGTACCTACGGTGGATGGGTACTATTATTAATGTCTTGGTCCACTTATACCGCACCGCTCCCACCCAACTAGAGAATGAGCAGCCAAATATGGACTTAATATCGTGCACCGTAGATGCACTTTACAGTAACAGTATAAAATAGCGGACAGCGCGCAGTAAGCTCGCTTACCGCTGTCAGACTGCTTGGTAGTTGACTCCCGCGCGCGCGGCCTGCGCGCTTTCTGCTAGGCTAGCGGTCGCCCCGCGCTGCCTGCCGCGACGTTGAAACCTGTTTACCGCGCAGATTGATTCGGCCGAATATTCCTTTCGCTACATTTTGGACCGAATATTCGGCCGAACATTCGTATTCGGTTAAACCTACATTCGGCGCATCTCTACCAACAATAATATTGTTTATAGCAACACTCATCACAAACCACAGAGCTATAAATTGATTGTCACTAAAGCGGCTATTACCACGAAGCTCGACTTAATACTGAGGTAACTGGAGAGTGCAGTACGAACAATTTTTTGAATACCACAAATAACACAGTGGCTGTCTTCCGTCTCACCTACACTTTAAAAAAATACGTTTGGTCATATGAGACAGCTGACAGCCACTACATACATAAATGTCAAATTTGCTGGCGACACTTTTTTATTCAGGGTGAGAGCTCCAGTTACCTCAGAGTATTAAGTCAAACTTCATGGCTATTACACTAGAGTGTGTGTCAGATAACTCTGCACGTGCCTGGCGCGTTTTTGGCGCTAGTTACAGTGCATTTTTTTGTTCTAATGTTATAGAAAAGATTAGTATTCGATTTTTACCGCGCGCAGACTTATCTGACGAGCACTCTACACGTTATTCAGGGTCCCTAACCCTGAATCAGGGTGGTGTAATAACAGTTAGGCCATAGTCATTATAGCGGGCATGCAATACTTGTTGTGACGGTCACTTCAAAAGTGTCAATGTACGATGTATTGGTCATGGTCGCCGACCATGGTCGGCCAACCTGTACTGGGGGCTTAAAACAGCTCCCTAGTTAGGGACAACGCTCACCCTTGCCACAGGGCCCTGAATAACGTGTAGTGTAATAGCCGCTTAACTTCCGAATTCCGATAAGTAGGTACCAAAGTTTCTTCATTTTTTGCATTCTTTCGCTCCTTAACGTCCATCTTGCTTTTAAAGTTTTCAAAGTGCAATAAGTGTGTGATCTCCGCCTGCTCGCCCGACGGCATCAAATAATATGAGAGCTAAGTACTTAGGTACTTAGTGTTAAGTAAACCTAATTTAGAATAGAATTCACAATTTTCCTGCCAAGGATCGCGTTGATATAAAACAATGGAAGTTGTGCGCCCACGAAACTCCATGAGCTGATGGGTGGGTACAGGTTCCATCGTATAGAGAGACAATATCCTTACAATCACTGTTGTGATGTGTCATAGGCGTGTGCAATTCGTTCCCTGCTCAGGGAACTAAGATCTGACCTGATCCCATTTAAGGTTAACAGCTCCTCGAAGAAGCTAGCCCGCGTGGCTGCCTGAATGTTAGGATTGCGCAATCTTTTCACAAGGTATAAGAGTTGGTCTGAAGAGATCGTGAACGATAACGGGGCGTGTGCGAATCTAGAACTAAGAGTTTGTAGCGACATCTGGACGACGACGCACACAACACATACGTCTACCACAAGACGGCAACCACAGCACACTTACGGCAACAAGACTCTGCTAAATGCCGACAGATGGCGCTACCTAACGCTACCGCAACCACCTCTACGCGCGCCTACCAATATATATGGATATACTACATCGCGCAAGCAAAATAAATCCATCAAGTTTGTATATATACAACTTTCATCCATCATCACCAAGGACAGTGGTCCCCGGGCTAACACTACCCTAGCCCGGAAAGGAATGACGTATCATCAGTCTTCCTTCACAAGTTGCATCACCCGTCGAGCGGCAAAAGTTCGCACTAGTACACCTATTGAGATACTAAAACCTACCGATGCTTTCGGAAGGGAACGACAAGCAATAACGAGGATGAATATCCTTAACACTATGTACCTATGTGATTGCACTCCTAGTGACGCAACAAACTTATGTTGATATGCCAAACCACATGTGATTACATGTATTACCTACTTTAATATGAATCCTTGGGCTGAGTTCTTAGTGATTGTACATAACAGCATGATCATGAGAACATTTCAAGCGCAGGTATGACAAACTTAATCAAGGATGACGACGGGCTGGAGGAAGCAGGGCGAAGGGTCCACATTATCTAGGTAAGGCATCTGACAAATCTATATCGCATCTTTCTCTATCTTAACTGCATGACGCTCTTCTTGAAGTCCTATTCTCTACTAAAAGGGTCTAAAGAATGAAATCCACTAACTTTCAATAAGTACTTCATCGAAGAACTAAGGCAACAGATTATGTGCGTGCTAGTTTGATTTGTGTAGGCTATCATACAAGTATCATCATCTATTGACTGTAAGATCACTTAAGAATGTAAACACATGGCTATCATAGCCATAGAACTTGATGACGAGGAAAAAGAAAGGAAGAAGATTTTGGATAAACTTTCATACCGTAGAGCCGTAAGCTTGGGTACGGAGAGACGTGAGCGCGTGGACGACTAGCCGTAAGCGCGGGGATAGCAAGTTGATCGACCCTCAAAGTGGTTCATGGATCCCGGGCGTGTGTTGTAGTAGGGAGTTTCATAAAACGAATACTGAACCGTTCGAGCTGATACGTTTACGTTCCGATTACGAGTTGATAAAGTATGCTATGGACCTTAGGAATAGGTAGCTGTCGCCGCGTGGACAGCTGTGTAGTGCTGTGTGTGCCAGGGGCGTAGCAACCGCCGTATTTACAATTGATACGGCAATAATTGCTCTAGTAGCCACCAGGACGACAATAGATTTTTTTAAAGATGACGGGTGGCGGCCGTCTTTATACCTCGCCCTCCCTCCCCGTCTATCCTCACGTTTTTTTATTGCCTCCCGGACGGACTAGAAATGCTTAGAATTACTCAAAGAACTTATGACTGTGATGAAGCACATAGCTTAATAGGTACAATTTTTTTTGGGTTATGTATGGCAGCGATGCATATAACTGCCTCCACTATAGTAGGTGGAATGTTTAGTTAGACCAGTCATAAACAGTAACCTCCCATTTGAGAGGCTCGTGGCCTGTGTGATGTCCGTCTATATCGGGAAGCCCAAACCTCAAGGTAAACCTGCCGCCAGTCCCACCACTGGTGCCACCAGTACTTTTCTTTTCCTAACCGAACCCGCTACAGCATTTGGTGCCATACGTCAAATTATTAAAATTATAATGGGGGATTTTTCTGACAGCTAAAAAGAAAAAAAAAGTTGATTTAAAGTGGCGACAGATGGCGCTCGCAAATAACGAAATGATCAAAAAAGTAATCTAAAAGACTATATAAGGTAGGTCAAACACACGCATGCACGACGTTGCCAGGCTATGCTTGTCATGTCATGTCAGTCAAGCGCGGGGATTTTACACACTTTTTGATACCTTATGCGTCAACTATTAGATTTACGTGCGTTCTCACTGATATTTTTGTTACTTCGTTGTTATTTTACTGTTTTAATATTAGACAGTGCTACCACAGTCTACTCCCACCATACAGTCGTTCATCGGAGGCGTCTAGACAGAGCAATCGTGCGGGGTACGCGGGGCAGGAGGGGAGAGGGTCCTTCCCATCTAGCATACAAAATTTTGTTAGCTAGATGGGAGCTCTGCGACAAGGATTTGATTTCAAATATTGAATTGGAAAAATAATATTTAGTTATTTTTACATTATATTACATAAAGTAGGGGTTTTTAAGTGTCTTTATAACGATTTTTGGAATTCAAGATGGCGGCGGCCGCGTTTTCTTTCAATTTTGTGATATTGGTGTTATGTAAGAGGTTTTTAGGAATGCTAAGCTCAATTTTGATGTGAGTTTTGAAATCCAAGATGGCGGCCGCGCTATTTTTTCAATTTTGAAATATTGGTGTCATGTAAGGGGTTTTTAGGGGTGCTAGGCTCAATTTTAATGTGAGTTTTGGAATCCAAGTTGGCGGCCGCGCTTTTTTTCAGTTTTGATTGATTGATTGATTGATTGATTGATTGAATAATTTATTTGCTAAAAAATAAAGGTACAGTGTTTGTTAGTAAGTATCCTAAAGCCTATGTTAGGTTTGTCTAGATACTTAGCAAGTTCTCAATACATGAAAAAGTTAATAAATAAATCAATGACTCATCATCTTAAAAACTAAAGTTGTTTACTGAACTGAGCGATACGCATTGCACGTTATCAATTCAATCTACGCAGCACCGGACAGGGAGCAGAGTGCATCGCTGTGTGCGCACGCGCACACCAACATCACGAGTGAGTCCGCTCCGCGCACAGGATGCTCCATTCCGAACTGGCATTAGATTAAAATTGTATTACTGCGTTGAAATAAAGTAGTTCTTAATTATCCTTTTAATATTTTTTTCATTTATTTTATTTTTAATATCAAGTGGCAATTAATAAGGTGTGGAATTAAATATCGCGAATTTCTTTTACCGTATTCGTTGTTGAAATTTGGAACAAACAGTTTTTTATTACTGATACTTCTGGTAGTTTTCAGATGAATATGTTTAACGGGGATTTTAATGGCTTCGTTAAAGTATTGTTCAATAAGTAGAACATATTTCACTTTATTATAACGCTCATCTACTTTTTTGTGATATTGGTGTCATGTAAAGGGTTTTTAGGGATGCTAAGCTCGATTTTGATGTGAGTTTTGGAATCCAAGATGGCGGCCGCGCTTTTTTCAGTTTTGTGATATTGATGTCATGTAAGCAGGGGGGTGTCACTCCGCAGTTTAGGTACGTTCGGCCGGCGCGCCTGCCGGGCAGGCGTATGGCAGAAGGATGCCGCTCGGCTCGTACGCTCCACGTTCGCGCGTAGAACGATCGATCATTTCTGTGATTTTTGTGCACCGAACAATGACTTATAAATGTTCCTATAATCCGTATATAAGATACTGTTGTGTTTACGGGTGTCTAAATAAAAGAAATAACAAAAGAAACAACAAAACCGAACCCTCAAGTCGCTCGCAACCCTAACCAGCGAGCGAGCTGTTTGAGACATTCATAGAAATAAAAACGCTCGCGCGTAGATAGTAGTAGAGAGTAGATAGACAGTTTTGCTTGCATGCGCGAACTCTAGGTTATTATAACAATAGGTAAGCGATGACAAAGCAACCGGAATTGGACTTTATTTCCACGCAGAAAGATTTATTTTTATTTGAATGAGCTTGCAGAGTGAGTCTTCTGTGCCTTAGCACTATTATTTATTCTGTGATGTAAGGGGTTTTTGGTCTGGTCAAGGTCGCGGGAAGCCGCTGGATGCGGGCAGCGCAGGACCGATCGTTGTGGAGATCCTTGGGGGAGGCCTATGCCCAGCAGTGGGCGTCGTACGGCTGAAATGATGAAGGGGTTTTTAGGGGTGCTAAGCTTGATTTTGATGTGCGTTTTGGAATCCAAGATGGCGGCCGCGCTTTTCTTCTATTTTGCGATATTGGTGTCATGTAATGGGTTTTTGGGTGTGCTAAGCAATTAACTGTCCTAGTTTAATAGATTTTTCCAGCGCATTTAATGCCGTTAATCACGAAATTCTCCTAGCTATGCTCGGTTGGTTAGGTATTTCTTCTATGGCACCTATACTTGGTTCTCTTCTATCTTGGCGATTGCCAGCCAGCCGTACGAGTAGATCGGAAGCTGTCTGCCTGGCTCGACATGGAGGCTGGCGTTCCACAATTCGGTGTGCTCTCCCCTCTTCTCTTTTCCTTGTTTATCAACTCTCTGGCCTCTCATTTCTCCTCTTCTTTCCATCTCTATGCCGACGATCTACAACTTTATGCGTAACATAATATCCACAGTTTAAATAATGCTGTCGCGCTAATCAACTGTGATTTGATGAAGTTTCTGTGTGGTCGACTAATTATGTCATATCAGTTAACGCGGCTAAATGTCAATCTTTAATTGCTGGTAGGTACGTAGGTAGTTCTCGACAGCTGTTATGCGTAAACTGGAAGAGTATCTACAATTTGGTATTTAACGGCGTGATAATATCCTACTCACAACAAGTGAAGGACTTGGGTTTGACTATTGATGCCTGCCTCTCTTGGAAAGATCATATCGAACAAGCATGTCTCAGAGCCACTAATGCACTTAGATCTCTCTATAGGTTTAAGTTCTTTCTGCCTACCAGGATCGAGATTGCTCTAATACAGACGCTTGTCTTAGGTACCTATTATAATTGTCTACGCTGATGTCTGTAAAAAACTCAAAAGAAAAAAAACCTTCTCAGTAAGTTGGACCGTTTCCTTAAAAACTGTATTCGTTTCATGTATCGATTACGTAAATATGATATCTCTCAACACCGTCAGCAGCTCAATTGGCTCCTTATTCGCTACATTAGAGTTGTCTGCATAATCTTCAATATTCTATTCGATCCACTTGCCCCAGATTACTTGAAATCCAGATTTCAGTTTCTTGGCGACTCTAATGAACATAGCCTTCGCTCTAGCTCTAGCTTCTGACAACTTTCTCCTGAAAACACCATCCCACTCTTCTGGCTTCGTCTCCCAATCATTCTCTCTTTCGCCTGTACAACTTTGGAACGATTTTCCCACAGAACACGGAAAGATTTTTTTCTCTTGTAGATTTGCCCTTAAAATATGTGTAAGTGCGTGTTTAAGAAAATGGTCCGCGAACATTACTCGAGCTGCTTACACTTATCATGATAGATCTGTTCTGACTTTATAAGTTATATATTAATATTTGTAGGTATAATATGTGTGTTAGCGACGCGTTAGTTAACATTCTTTTTTTTATTAAAATCAGTAGCCATTTTTTTTGTATTTTTATAAGGTTTTTTATGTATTTGCATTAATACTAAATACTTAAAACTGTTCGCGAGGCGCGAGGGATGCGGGGCGGTAACTGTATAGGTATTTACGTAAGTACGGAAGGGTTGTCTTAAAATGTGAAGGTGGATAATTGAGGACCCCGAAGGTAAGGTGAAAAAAAAAAAATAGAGGCAGGAAGTCTCAAAATTTATCATTTTACATGCTTTTATTTAGTTTTATTTTTTGTCAAAATAATACCAAAACACGAGTTTCATCGAAATCGGCCCACAAACAAAAAAGTTGTTGTTAGAGGAATTCGAACCAAACTGTCTGATGTTTATTGTAACATAGCTTGTTGTGACTATGACATAATTGTATTTACTGAATCTTGGCTCGTGCATGGTATGACTCGGAGGTAGTAGATGAGCGTTATAATCTTTTCAGGCGTGATAGAACAAAAAACAGTATGAATGATAAGGTTAGTGGTGGTGGCGTTTTGATAGCTGTCTCAAAAAAAATCAAGTCATACAGAGTTTCTGCTTACGAGTGTGCATGTGAAGATCTATGGATAAAGATAGTGCTGCCTGGGGGCGTCTCACCTCGTGAAATTTGTCTGTGCGCTGTCTATCTACCATCTCCAATAAAAAGTAATGTTCTGGATCACTTCATAGACAATGCCAACAAAGTACATGAACAAGAATCAAACCTCATGATCTTAGGTGACTTTAATATTGGCTCAATTGACTGGCCTATGGGGGATGGAACTATAATAGATTCACCCCACGTCATGGGGTCTAGTTTGGAGCAGTCATTGTGGGACTTTATAACATTTAATGACTTCAGACAGTTTAACCACGTTTTAAATCACAATAACCGAATTTTAGATCTAGTGCTGTCAAATATTGAAACCATTACTGCTACTCAGCCTTCCCAGGCCTTATCCAAAATAGACCCTCACCATCCACCTCTACAACTACAATTAATACTGACCATAACACATAATATTGCTCCTCCAAAGTTGATTCCGCGAACAAGATTGAACTACTTTAAGGCAGACTATAATTCTATAGTTACATCTCTTGATAGTGTTGATTGGCGCGAGGAATTGGCTAAGTGTGCTTCGGTTGATGAATCGGTGAATCGGTTTTATGTGATTATTCGCGAAATTATAAATAAACACGTTCCGCGTAGTTCAGTTAAAAGTAAGCATTACCCATTTTGGTTCTCTAGGCAACTTATAAGTCTACTAAACAAGAAAAACAGACTAAGACAAAGAGTAAACAATTACAAAAACCCATTGGACAAGATTGATCTTGATAATCTAAAAAAGGAATGTGAAACTATGATAACTTTGTGTTATAATTCCTATACTGCAGACTTGGAAAGTAAAATAAAGAATAACCCTAAGTTATTTTTTAGCTATCTAAAACACAAAAAGAACGCAGCTAGTAACTACCCTACCATTATGTCGTATGGAGATAATAGTTCTAACGTTCCCGAAGAGATGTGCAACTACTTTGCGTCTCATTTTTCAAGGGTGTATGTGAGTCCCACTGACGACGACCGAGTTGAGGATGTTGATGACTCTGTTGACGTTAACAACAGCGCTTTAAATTATATTACTATAACCGAAGGTCAGGTTAAAAATGCTTTAAAAAGTCTTGATATATATAAGGGTGCTGGTCCAGATGACATACCACCTGTATTTATATCTAGGACTGCTGATAAACTTGCATTACCGCTGATGTTAATTTATAATAGATCTATTAGTGAAGGCATTTTTCCTACAGTTTGGCAAAACACCAAAATTGTACCTATTTTCAAGGACGGTGATAAATCGGATGTTGCAAACTACAGACCTATTGCCATACTCTCTATAATCTCTAAAATATTTGAAAGTCTTCTGTGTCCACTATTGTGGTGGCATCTCAAACAACTGATGTCTCCTAATCAGCACGGGTTTGTAAGGGGCAAATCTACTGTTACTAATTTGGCCTTATTTGTCGGAAATGTTGTGGATGTCGTTGACTCACGTGTGCAGGTGGATGCGATCTATACAGATTTCTGTAAGGCCTTTGACACGGTGAACCATGGTATATTATTGCAGAAGTTGTCTAAGTATGGAGTCTCAGAGCCATTGCTCGGTTGGTTACAGTCTTATCTCTCTCAACGCGAATTGGTAGTAGTGATGAATGGTGCTCGTTCCATCTCTTACACGGCTTCATCCAGCGTCCCACAGGGATCCCATCTCGGGCCCATCCTTTTCGATGTATTTATCAACGACGTGGATAAGTGCTTCTTGTACTCTCAAGTGTATATGTTTGCTGACGACTTAAAGGCTACCAGGGCAATTAGTAGTGAAATTGATTCCTCGTTACTTCAGGATGACCTGAATCGATTTGCGGATTGGTGTAATCGCAATAAAATGGATCTTAACATTAAAAAGAGCAAGCATATAAAATTTAGCCGAAACAGAAATATCGTTAAATCAGAGTATAGGTTGTGTGGTGAAATACTTGAGGAAGTTCAGGACATCCGAGATTTAGGAATCCGAATTGACTCCAAGCTTAAGTTCGACCAACATATTGAAACTTGCATTGCCAAGGCATCGAAAATGCTTGGATTTGTATTAAGAGAATGTAAAAATTTCAAAAAACCGCTAACTAAGATGGTTATGTACAATTCTCTAGTCAGAAGCAATCTTGAATATTGTAGCGTTGTTTGGTCACCCATATACAAAGTACATGTTCAGCGAATTGAAAAGCTGCAAAAGAGATTTCTATGGCACTTATCTTACTCTTGTAACTTAGGCAAAAAGCTCAGTTCGTATGAGGACAGGTTAAATCATTTTAACATGTTTACATTAGAAATCCGCAGAAAAGTGATGGATCTTATATTTTTAAAGAGGATTGTGTCTGGCTCCATCGACTGCCCTGATCTTTTGTCTAAAATGGACTTTTATTTACCGCGGCATGTACCACGTCCTGGTAACAATAAGCTTTTCCATATACCTAGAAGTCGCACTAATCTAAAATTACACAGCTTCCTATCGCGGGCCATGTCATTCTATAGAGAATATCAAAGCAAAGTTGATCTCAGTCATGATACCATACGTAGCATTAGGAGAGTTATATTAAGTAAGATTTAAGTTAAAAAAGTATAGAAGTCTTTTTTCTTTTTTATTTAAGTACTGTAAATTAACCAATTTGTTTGTCATGATTTTTGTTTATATTTTATATCTATTTTAGTTTTTACATAGAGCATGCGGTGCTCTCCTATAAGTAATGGGACACTTAGATAAGAACCATCCTGTTTATTATATGTTATTAGTAATAGTGTACTCATTGTTGTGAGAGCCTAATTAAATAAATAAATAAATAAATAAAAAGTTGGCCGCCATCTTGGAGTTCTTACATTTTTAAAATTGCTTTCCTGTTTTCTTGTCAAAATAGTACCAGAAAACGAGTTTTATAAAAATCGGCCAACAAACAAAAAAGTTGGCCGCCGTCTTGGATTTTTAAATTTTTTTATCATTGCGTTGCAGTTTTCTTGTCAACAAAATAGTACCAAAAACTGAGTTTCATCAAAATCGGCCAACAAACAAAAAAGTTGGCTGCCATCTTGGATTTCTAATATTTTTATCATTGCGTTGCTGTTTTCTTGTCAAAATAGTACCAGAAACTGAGTTTCATCGAAATCGGCCTGCTAACAAAAAAGTTGGCCGCCATCTTGGATTTTTTAATATTTTTAACATTGCGTTGCTGTTTTCTTGTCAAAATAGTACTGAAAATCGAGTTTCATCGAAATCGGCCAACAAACAAAAAAGTTGGCCGCCATCTTGGATTTTTAATTATTTTAACATTGTGTTGCTTTTTTCTTGTCAAAATAGTACCAAAAACTGAGTTTCATCAAAATCGGCCGACAAACAAAAAGTTGGCCGCCATCTTGGATTTTTAATATTAGGTTGCTGTTTTTTGTCAAAATAGTACCAAAACCGAGTTCCATCAAAATCGGCCCACAAATAAAAACGTTGGCCGCCATCATTATTATTTATTAGGATAACGTCTCCTTCTCGTTCAGTAAACGCCCCCGGTAGAAACCGCGGGCGGAAGGCTAGTCACAATATAAACCTGTGAACTTCGCCATATCTATATACCTTTTTAGTAAGATAGTCAAGATGTATAATAACTCTCTTTTTTTCGGCGGAGTCTTACAACTATTATACGCATGACAGCCCTTACAGTTTTACAACTGTCTGGACATCGGCGGCATTTTCGCCAATATCAAATCAGTCATCGCGGTTACTGTACTATGTAGTAAGTAGACTGTGGTGCTACCTACTTGCTACCTACGAATTTGAAAACAAATCAAAATGTTATCAACTCGTCATTTTAGTTTATTTCTGGTTCGCTTTTTGTCAGCGCCATCACGTTTCAGAACTATAATAGTATTAGAACTATATTTTTTTCTTATTTTTCTGTCCCTCACAAATCTCTCTCTCAAAATCTAAGGCTGAATAGATATTGATGGCTTTGCCCTTTGCTTGACAAAAGAGCGTCAAATGTCAAAGTCAAATTGACATTGATTGACTGAATAACGCAAAGTGCGAAGTGTTTGTTTGCGACTTGCGTTTTCTCGTGTTGTATTATTATTTTTAAAATAAAATGGAGTATATTGACACTGATATAAAGCCATGGGACGCTAATGAAGTTAAAGAACATTTTGGGGATAGCTTGACTCTTCTTCCATCGAATGACAACATAAAAGAACTCCAAACCATCCTGAGGGACAAGTGAGTATAGGTTAGATTAGAATCATACAATAGCTCAATAAAGTGCTGAAATCTCTTAGTTTTATAAAAAAATGTGAATCTTCTATGATGGTATTTCTAACGATATTGCTAGAGATTAGAGATACCAAGTATGTACACTGGCTCAACTCATACTGGCGCAGAGTCGAATGAACTCATTGCTTTCAGTCGTAATAACGCAACTTTTACGACCACGTTTTGCGTATCATTCTGATTATAATTAGTTAATTTTATTGATTATTTAAATCAAACTATACAGATATCATCACAAATGAAGTTAAAATATGCTTTAAGTATCTTACTTATCTGTATTTTACACTCATTTCCTGTGTACTTTCAGAAATACAACTAGAAACGACTTTAAGTTCTATGCAGATCGTTTGATTCGTCTTGTGATTGAAGAGAGTCTCAATAAGTTACCTTTTACGGATTGTGAAGTTATAACTCCTACTGGAGCTCTTTATAAGGGTCTCAAATATGGTGCGGGCAATTGTGGAGTGTCCATTGTACGATCAGGAGAAGCAATGGAACAGGTAATTGTTATTTTCTGATTATCCTATGGTGGTATTCCACTTATCAAAAATCTTTGTCCAATAAACATTTGATCAAAGAAATTGGATATCAAATGTATGTTGATCAAATGTATATTGGACAAAGATCTTTGATAAGTGGAATACTACCTTAATCTAAATTATAATATAATAAAGAGGAAACATTTGATTTTTTGCTTGTTTGCTTGTATGTTTGTTATGGATAAACTCAAAAACTACTGATAGATTTAAAAAAAAATCTTACTACTTTCAATAGCTACATTCTTCCTGAGTGACATAGGCTATACTTTATCCTGATATTCCCACGGGAACAGGTACCACACTGGTAAAATCACATAGAGCGACTAGTAAAATGGAAATATTGAATTGCACCACAAAAAAATACTAAGTTTACCGTTTTATCAAAAAACCTCTAGAAATGCAGAAATGATGCATAATAATTAAGGCCGTTATTACCCGGTGCTTGGCCGAACCATAAAAAAGGCCGAACCCGCAGCATACCAAATCCAAACCGAGTACTCATCCCATGTCTGGTTGACTTGACACCCAATGACCTCACTTTTTCCTTACCCTGTTCTCTATAATCAAGTCAGTCAATGTATAAGATATTAATATAACTTCAAAAAGAACCTTGAAGACATGTAGAATTGGAATTTGTGTATGACTGGTCGAAACACTCCACCGACCACTAATTATTGCACCGCCATTCCATAACAAAAAAAAGAATATACTTTAAATATTAATGATAATTTTAACACTAAACATTTTTGAAGCGATGTTGACAAAAATATGCACAAAATTTTAAGCTGTTGAAGTTCTCATTACTTTACCATAACTTACCTACCCAACTTACCTTACTTAGCTTTTAACTTGCTGTTGATTTATAATAATTTAAAACAATATTTTTAGAAAAGAGATGTCTTTTAGGGTCTCCGAGATTGTTGCCGCTCCATTCGTATCGGCAAGATCCTGGTAGAGAGTGACACAGACACACATGAGGCTCATGTTGTGTACGCCAAGTTCCCAGAAGATATTGCACGGAGGCAGGTTCTACTCATGTATCCCATCATGTCTACAGGAAACACAGTGAAACAGGTACATTATTTGAATTGTGATAAAGAAAAGTTATGTGTTGTATTGTATGTTGCAAATTCAACTCTTTGACATATTGCCTGTCCACCATACACCATGTGTGTTTCGCACACCCATTCGTCCCATAATAAATCACTATTATTGTAGTTAATCCCCCTATTTACATGTAAAAAGCATGGGGAGGGGGGGGGGGGGGGGGTCGAGCCAAATCTCATCTATTCTCACGTGAGGGAGAGGGGGTGTCTTGGCAAATATCACGTGTTTTTTTTTTAAAGAAACATTGTAAAATTGCTAGAAATGCTAGAATACTGAGTTAAATAACTTAAAACATCAGTCATTCATCTGAATCATCAGTCTATTATATAAGGCATTTGTTTTAAAGGCAAGGGAGGGCAATGAGCCAAATTTTACGCCACGTCACCAAGGGGGGCGGGGGTCAAAAAATCGTCAAAATCGCGTTACTTTATTAATGGATGCCGTCTTATAGCTATTTGCTAAAGTCTTATTAAGAATATTCCTAAACTTGGTTAGATTTACCCATATTGTGTAACCTTATTCCAGGCAGTGAACGTCCTTACTCAACATGGGGTAAAAGAAGAGAGGATAATCCTTTCAAACCTGTTCTGCACACCAGCAGCCGTTGAAGCCGTGGTGGACTATGTCCCCAAGATGAAGATTCTCACCTCTGAACTGCATCAGGTTGCACCCAACCACTTTGGAATGAAGTATTTTGGAACTGATTGATCTGAAGATGACGAAGGTTGAGGTATTTGAACCTTTAGCTTAAATGAATTTGAATGAAAAGGAACAAAACTCACTTGTAGTGTGTGATTGGGCTTAAAAGTTTTACTTGCTTATGAAAAAGGTATTGTAATTAATTAGGTATCTCAACTTATATGATCCTCAAGATATGTTATTCAAGAATGTTTTGCCAGCCTCTTTCTTTGACCACTACACCATTTAACAAAATGATGTCAACAGACATGTCTCATCATAAGCCTAGTTATTTTTTTATAAATTAATGTGTAGGTTGTCTGGTCAAAGTGAATTTGCAAATTATGTTCTTACATGTTCATTTACCCCCTCTACACACTGGTTTGGTGAGCGTACGGGAGAATTTTATATGAGAATGTAGTTCTGCTACTGTCCACTAGAGGCGCTGTACAGATTTGCATACAAAATGTAACGCTAACGCTCGCCAAGCGCGCAATGTTGTACCAAGGATCTTTTGGCACTTGGATGGCATTGACAGAAGCGCTAGTTAACTGATTAACTAGCTAGAAGAGGGTTAGTATTCCGATTTCGACCGCGCAGCAAAAGATGTGTGTCCTACTTCGATCATATAAACCGTAGATACAGCGTAAACGTAAACGCACAGAAAGTGAAGCCGCCAACGAATGCTCCATTCGAAAGGGAGCATTAGATCTCTCTCAGTAGTCATTTGACCGCCCGGCGAAACGATGCCTAAATATGCTGAAAAGATGCGCAAAAACAATTCGAAAAAAGGAAAAAAAGAGATGTAATATCATATTTTCTGTCAGTATTGAACGTAAGTATAATTTCACAATTAATTTAAAGTCAAATATGTACTGAAACTATCATAATTTCATTATAATTATACTAAAATATTGCAATATTCATTGCCGCGCAACCGTTTCTTCTATTTGCGTTAGTAAGACAGAGATGCAGACATGACGAAATACGATTCGCTGTTCTAGCGTTCGGCCGACCATCTGAGCTTTCCATGTAATGAGATCGTAAGTATTACCATGCCGACCGAATTTAAATCCAATTACGGTTGCTTAAGGTCGAATATCAAATGTGGTGACGGCAGTATTCGGAATCGAAATATCTATAACTATAACTACTAATGACAGCGCTATTGGAATCTCTTTTTCAAGCGCATTTAGTATGGAATTCTGTATCTAGGGTTTATATGATCGAAGGTGTCCTACTGTAAATTCAGTTGCTAAGGGTTTGACAGCAAACCACTTATTTTTCCATTGGTGACAGATAAAAAATATTACAGTGCGACAACGTTTTCTGTTCCGGTGGCCAAAAACTGGAACTAACGGTTTATTTAATGTCATTTTGCTGTCAAGTTGTCGTCCAACCATAGCGCTGCTGCCGGCTGAAGGTCTTTGATGTCAGGGCCGTTTAAATTGCTACAAAAAAAGAAAAAATACATAGCGCAGGCCATGAAGCTCGACTTAATACTGAGGTAACTGGAGAGTGCAGTACGAACAATTTTTTGTAACCACAAATTACACAGTGGCTGTCTTCCGTCTCACTTACACTTTAAAAAAATACGTATGGTCATATGAGACAAATGACAGCCACTACATACTAAATGTCAAATTTGCTGGTGTTCACTTTTTTATTCAGGGTGAGAACTCCAGTTACCTCAGTATTAAGTCGAGCTTCATGGCGCAGGCTGTAACCGGAACATAAAATGACTGAACTGAATGAGTATAGGTACCACCTAGGTAACATTGTGTATTTTAGTGCAATCATTTAGTGTAAAAAATGTATAAACTGTACTGGATAAGTGAAATTATAACTTTAAAAATATGTAAAAAATACACTAATTACGCTTAATGGTGTCTCTTGCAATATATAAGTAGTTATTGAAATGAATTTATAATTTATGTAGATAAAATGTGTAAGAAATATAGACTAAATTAAATCAAAATCATTCTTTTATTTTTTCTTTCGCTGTTTATAATAGGTCTTTACATATGAAATTGCCGTTTTTTTCTTTTGTACATATAACTTAATAACTTTTATAATATTAGAAATATATAATTTCTTTAATATTGCGTTACATTAAGACCGTATCGAGCAACTTTTGATAATTTAATAACCACGATATTTGATTATTTACATAGAAAAAACTTATTCCGAAAGTTACGACTATTTTTGTTTCCAGAATTTCGTACTTTATTAGTTGTAATTTAGTGAAAAAAAAAATTTTTCTCTTAACGAATGTGTCATTTAGTAGTTAAAATGTCCATAAATACGTGTGTAAAATTTTGTAAATTTACATAATATTAGTCGTTAAATAATAACAAAAACGTTAGTATGGAAAAAAAATAATTACAGAAATCTCCATACAAAACGGCAATTTCATAGGTAAAGACCTATTAATAGTATCAAAAATACTGATGTTACTCAATGAGTTTCTAAATCTCATTGGACGTTATGTGCTAATAAAACTAAGTATGAAGAAAGTTCAATATTAAATCTTGTGTGTTTCTTTAGGGATGGGGCAATAGGAATTAGAGATAAATAATAACCAACAATAATGTTACTTTTATCCATTTATTTCATTTTCATAGTTTATACAATCTATGGGTAGATAGATACAAAGATTTATTAAGATCAGATCACACAGCTAAGCATTTTAAATGTACATTATTATAAATTAATAATAAACATTTGAATAATTTAACCCTTAACAAGTTACCCTTCTAAAAGTGATCCCCAGTCATGTCGTGGTCGGCTCGCTTATGCGATCTCAAAACACAGATGTTACTCAACTCAACTATACGAGTCTAAAGCTAAAAATATTATTATTATCTTGTAAAAATATCGTAAACATTCAATTACATACATTTTAATGTAACACGACTGATGCCTATTCGAGAACAAAAATATTTTATATTTATTTTAATATTAGTAAAATCTAGATGACTTTGCGTCACTTATAATATGTTAGCGTGACTGCCGGCGGCGCGGCGTTGGTCGCGCGCGGCGGTTCCGCCGGACTTTTAATAAGTGCTTATTCCCGTTAAAATAATAAATACTTAAACGTACAATACATTACTCTGTCAATAGTTGTCTTAAAACTACGTTACGCATTTTTAACAATGACAAGCGACTTAATTATTACATTCCACTTGGAAATGTGTAGTAATAAAATATATAGGTACGGTCTGGCAACAGACTTATATAAATGACGTAGTTTATGTAATCATATACATACAATTTATATAATATATAAATATATATATATATACCCTTGAAATTGACTTAGATATGTTATTAAGGCATCATGTGAATCGCACTAGGTAAATTGACAGTATTATCTAAAGGACTAAAACAACAGCCAAAGCGAAATTATATGGCAATCAGCATGTAATAAGTAATAATAATATATTATATTATGAATAATTTAATAAATAGGTAAATAGTTGGCGGTCGAAATCACCGGTGCATTAGTGTTAAGTTAACTTAATCGATTCTTGACAGTCAAAATATAAACACCTTATTGAATTTTAAGCAAAATAATACTTAAGTAATATATATTTGTGCATTCACATTTATTTTTGTGATTTTCTGTAATATTTTTCGTATAAAAATATCGTCAACAATGCTTCAGTAACAATAAATTAAATTCGATCTCGCGGATGTGAACTCGGTCCGTAAGATCAGAGGTCATCGGTCGAAGGGTGTTGCTTACCGAACGTCCAGTCTCTGGCGTTAGCGACTATCGGTAGGACCGTCTTTTCGCTGCACAAGCACAAAAATCTCGGTCAGTCACATTTTGATGATGGAAGCGTGAAGTTAGAAAACAGACAGTCATGAAAAACAGCTGACACTCGGCGGGTGATTCTGTCGAAGCGCGATCGTCGCCCGTTTTTCCAGAGGTTCGTTAGTCGGTCCGATGCGGCGGAGAGATGGAGTTAGAGCGAGGCGGTGGCGGTGGGTGGGGTATTTACATGAGCTTCTGTTTGGCGCACTCGGGGCAGATGATGTCCTGTCCGTCGGTGATGAACCCCTTGCCGACCAGCGACGTCTTGCACTGCGCGCAGATGAAGCAGTCGTTGTGCCAGTGGCGGTCCTCGAACGAGATGAAGCGGGTGCCGCCGATACCTGGAAATGTAGGAATTCGACGGTTACTCTACGTTTCGGGGATTGCAACTAAAGTTATCTCCTTATCCATCCATAATGATGATGATGATGATGATGAACTAAAGTTGTGCCGTTTGGTGCCAATTTTGATAATGTAACATTATCAAAATCATCATAGACATGATGCTCTTCTGAAATCTTGGCGATTGTGAGCTCTAGTACCAAGCATGAACATTATAATGATAGATATTGTAATTTGGAAGATTCAGCATCTATATATCTATCTATACTTATATTATATGAGTTTTATGGATCAAACACAATTTTTATCTCAATATCTTAATATTTAATGAAAATTTTCAATCATCATCAAATATTAAGATAATATTATGGAGATCGTAAACGACCGTTGTTCCAACTCAAGAAAAGTTTGTAGTAAGCTACGGCCCTTCTAAATGTCAAAAACCTATTGAACTCTTTCAAATCTATCGGTAACAGGTAGTAGACTCACCTGTGATGGGCTTGGTGCAGGAAGTGCACCTCTTAGCGAACAGTTCTCCGAAGCAGTCGGCGCAGTATGGCTTCTCATCGCGCGACGTGAACCGCTGGCCAGCCAGTGACGTGTTGCAGTTGGTGCACGTGAAGCACTCGCGGTGCCACGGCTCGTTCTTGTACGTCACGCCGCCTTGCGTGATGATCTGGAATGTAGACATAGACAGGTCAAATAAGTTTATTTTAGTGTCATGTTGGACATCAAAACTAGAATAGCAATAGCGAAACAAGCCTTTCACAGGAAAGGGTGTATATTCAAGGCAAAAATCGCTATAAACCTAAGAAGACGGTCAAAACTTTCGTATGGAATAAAGCCCTCTATGGATGTGAAACTTGGACAATGACACAGAGAGATAGAGAAAGATTGGAAGCATTCGAGATGTGATGTTGGAGAAGGATGGAGAAGATAAGCTGGACTGAGATGGTTACAAATGAAGAAGTATTGAAAAGGGTAAATGAAAACGACAAATATTAAAAAATCATAGAAGACAAGAGGTAGAATGATCGGCCACTTGATAAGACATGACAAATTTATTACAAACATTATAGAAGGAAAAATAGAGGGAAAGAGAGGAAGAGGTAGACCAAGAATAGCCTACATGGAACAGAAAAAAAAGAAGGTGAACGCCGTGTTTTATCAAGAAGCCAAGGAACTGGATTTGGACAGAAACGAATGGAGGAAGCTATACACAGACAAGAGCGTGGCTCTTAAGTTAAGAAGAGGGTCAAGTTGGCTGGCTGATTGCATTCTGCACTGCACTAATTTTTAAAGGCAAAAAGCTACTGTTGATTTCTGGTTTTGCTATTAAGTTTGGTGTTGCATCCAATGATGCACGTTACGGGGGGGAAATCAAACGATTACGTTCGCATATGCCTTCTTAGATTTCTTAGACCACGATGTTTAGTTAACGTCTAGACTCATCTCAGGTATCTTCTGTGACCAATGATACCTAATCTTAGCTTGGTTCTGTCAGAATAACAGTGCGTCAGTGATCATACTGACTATCTACAAATGTATGACCCAGAAGACTTTGTGCTGACTGCTGAGACCTTTAGTTTCACACTCTCTACTTCGTTGTGTTTTTTTTCTTATACTTCTTTTAATTTGCTCTCTAATGTATAATTTCTATCACTGTTGTCATATGTCATGTATACGTTGTGTGGAGTAAATTAATGCTTTGTCTTTCTTTCTTATCGTATCTCGGGGGCAAGCAGAGGGCATTACGGCTTTCATCAGATACACACCTTGCTGCACTTAACGCAGCGGGTGGCGAACTTGTCCTCATAGCAGCCCGCGCAGTAGATCTCCTGCTCGCGCGGGATGAAGCTCTTGGTCCCGATGGGGTTCTTGCACACCACGCAGCAGAAGCACTTCTCGTGCCACTGCCTGGTCTTGTACTCCATCTTCTTGGTGCCTGTTGAAGAAGAAAAGGTTTCAATTAGATTTAGACATAATTTTAAAAACTTTTTCTCGTGGAAATTTGGATTTTTAGATGGAAAAATACCGAGCACTCTACTGCCTTACTGTGCTGTACAGGTTGGAAATCCCTAATTTTGGAACAAAATTTGGCTACACTTTGTCCCGAAAATATTATACTCAAGTCGCGGGTTTTCTTCCTATACATACCTTCCTATACTTGTTTTTGAATATCTCTAGTAGGTACATTGTTTAGATCAGATGAAGGCATTATTGTAAATCCTACTTTTTATATTCAGTGTCTAATCCAATAACCTCAGCGGCAATAACATAAACTCCAAACGGTCATTACAGATTCGCTCCGCCTACCTAACAATAGGTTTGCGTCTTAAAAATACTTCTACAACCTAGACAAATGTAGATAGGTATGCAGTCCTTCATGCTGATGTATTTTCGAAGTTATATTCAGACTAGAGCCGAGGAGATACCACGGTGGAAGTTTATGAGTTATAAATCGCATCGAAGCTCGTGGCGTGTTCCCGGCGATTTTATTGATGTCCTTGATGGTTGTTGCATGTGACTTTGGCAGGGAGGATATTTGACTGATGCACGCGAATGCATTGCTCAAGGTTATATGATCGATTGGTTCGGTGTCAATCACGATTTTTATTTGCTTTGGAACACGATAAGATGCGATAAGAAGGAATTGAATTTTTAAAGCCTGACCAGAAAAATAAAAAACCTGGCTTGAAGCGCCTGTTTCGCCTCTTCATTGTTACAAAATATGTCAAATTCTATATAAAAATTTAGTTCGTCACATTTCCGCAACATGGCGATGTTAGGTATTTATTTTTCTGGTCTGGCTTTAATTTGTGTAATGGAAGTGTAGTAAAGAAGTTTGTGTTTAGGTAATTTAAAAATCACATTAAAGATAGTGAATTGTTCGAGTTTCTACTGAAGTCTCCATAGGATAGTATTTCCTAAAGTACTTATCGCAAAAACATTTTATGCCCTTAAGTTTTCGTGAGTACTAGCTATTGAGAATCTTCGGATCTCAGATGACAATACACCGACATCCTGATTAGTTAATGTAAAACACGTCGTGAAAATAAGTATCATATGATTTTAACCGACTTCAAAAAAGAAGGTTATGATTTTTACCTGTATTATGTTATTTAGTTGGAATCGGATAATATTCGAGCGTTCTATTTAGGCTTCCAAGCACGTGTGCTAAATTTCGTAAAAGTATGTAAGTAGGTACTTAAGCAGAATGTTTGTCCACCAATTTCTCAAAAATTAAAGGTCTTATCGAGATAATTCTTTTTGATTTAAGTTAGGTGTAGGTATTCCAACTTAGAGAACAGTCCAAGTGTTATCAAAATCGGTTAAGTAGTTTTTAAGATATGGCTATTATTATGGTTCAATCAACACTATTGACTCAATATCAATAAAAAGGTAGTAATTTAAAAAATTTAACCGATAAAGTAATTAAAAAAAGTTCATCTTTTAAGTCGTTTTTATTACGTTTTTTAAAACTTTCCGTTCCAGTATGGCAAAAAACAACCGAACTTTGACCTCAGATCGCAATCGATTTTAAGGAGGACTAAGTCTCCTACCCGATGTTATCCGTTTTATTATAAAGTTCCGAAGCATAAAGCATCAAGTATCAGCAAAACGGATCACCGATACAAACCGGCTTTGTGTTTCTGGTCACGCGATATGTCCTAAAAGAAATTTTATCTACAGTCAAAAAGCTAAGTTTTCCCATTTAAGTTGGCCGTCGCAACGATTTGTTTATGCACGCTGTATCCTATTTTAATGGCGTTAAAGATGAAATTGGTGATGATATTTTACATGCCGTGTTTATAAATACAATTTCTCACGCCCCAAGTTTTTGTAGGTAAGGTACACCTACATAACTTGATGAATAACATGCCTCACGTTTTGCCATTGGGGTAAACCTTTTGTTAACAAGTTTTCACTGTTACGAAAGTTCATAAATTAAAACAAAATGGATTTTATGTTTACATGGTTTTATCCGATTGTAAATAAGACAATAAGGCAATCAATCTAAGCTGCACGTGAAAACGTAAGTAAGTAGTACCACAGATAATATAATACTATGTAGTACCTATCATTTGTACAAGCTTTTATTTAACTTGTCATGTTAGTTAGTTAGTTTGTTAGTTAGTGGGGGACAAATCTTGCAAGCTAAATTTGACCCATCTCCCAGTGTCCGATTGAGCTGAAACTTTGCATACTGGGGGCCAAGTCTGCTAACGTTAAGTCACAATCGTGTTTCAATTGTAGTTCAGTTGTAATGCTTTTTTACACACTAGTTACAAGAAATGTGTACTTTTTTCACAATACTACTGATGGTCACACCACACACTACATTCACATCACATCGTACCTACTGTCATAATTCTTGTACTTAATTAGTGTTTTAAAGAGCACTACAACTGAACTAAAATTGAAACACGATTGAGACACGATTGTGACTTAACGTTAGCAGACTTGGCCCCCAGGTTTGGTTTGGATGACAATACAATATTAAAGTACAGTCAACAAAAAAGCTTGTCATAAAAACGAAGTTTTTACAAAAATCTTATTTGTATGTAAGACAGTGTACCTACTACCTACCCAAGTTTTTTCTGCGACATTAAAATACATTATACCGAAGTACTCAACATTTTTTATCCATCTATGTGTAAAAGTAACACGACACGGACTTGTCGTGATAATGACGACGTTGGTTAACATCACTCAAGTTCGCCGGGTTCTTGGCATTGACGAAACATGGACCTAACAAACAAGCCGTTTCAATGATGAGAATGGATTAAGTTCTGTATAAATAGAGCTTTTAATTTAAATGGATCACCAATATAACCTAACCTAACCTACAAAAATACTGAAATGCACACCTAAAATACTGAAATATGCACCTGGTGCCACGCAATGGAGCGCAGTTCAGTATTTTAGGTGTGCAACTTAGTATTTTTGTGGTGCAGTTAATTGGGTAGGTAAGTATATTCCCTTTTAAATTAGCTACCTAGGTATAAAAAGAAGAAGGATTTGTGTTTTTTTCTACAGCTTCTTTTAACTAGGTTAAACCCTAGAACAATTTTCATGTGAAATACTTATCAAAAATGTTTCAAAAGAAAACTTTGCTAAGCTAATTCGCCCCATGAAAATATCTGAAACTAATTTTTAGTTGACACCGTTTAATTTTTTTAGGATTTATTTGCAGCGACTATTGTAATCAAATCATCGGATCAATCACGGAATAACAGTGTTAAATATTGCAGCAGATATAAAATTAATAATAGGGAACAGTAATTTACTGTTCTCTTTGTACGGAAACCACAAAATTCGATTTGTTTCACCAAGGCGGTGAAAGGTTCTTATCCTTAATTAAAAAAAATACGTAGCACAAAATTGTTTTTCAATTTCTAAATTTGACTCTTATTGCCGTGGCATAAGAGCTATAAATAAGATACGGTACATTTGTTACCGCCTACACTTAGTAACAGGTTTTATTAGGTCGCGTCCTCAGTTTTTTCACGGCCCATATGGTTGCAATATAACAGTTCAAACGTTGCAAAAAATATGGAAATCTGTTATTTTGCCTTGTAAAAAAACTATGTTTTTTTGCTTAAGAACATCCAATGATACTGCCTGCCATGTATGGTAGCAAGTTTGAACGTTAACTAACAAAAAAAAATTTTAGGTATTTAAAAAAAGTTGAAACCTGCTTTGCTTTGCAAAAATTCATAGTTTTATTTGTGTTAGCTCATCCAATGATTCAGCCACTTCATTAACATAATAACACAAATTATCGAATTTTAATTAGTTAAGCACGACGTTACATACATTGACTAATAATTATTTTATTGAGGTACTTAAGTATAATCAATTAATAATCAGTATTTTACTAAGTAATAAAGTGGCTGCATACAAGTTTTCATGGTTTAATGTTACCTATAAAATATTTCAATTACTTACTTAGGTTATTTTTTTTTTGTTATTAGTTGTGTCTTAATTTAGTTGTTTTCATTTAATTTTTGTATTGTCTTTTTTTGTTAAGTAGGGCAGGCGTACCGGTTTTGGCCACTTTAAGGATTTTTTCACTTTTAACCGCTTAGTGCTTAATGATCTTAAGTATTTTAGAGAAAATTTATAATGTAGAGTTATAGATAATTTATCGACCTTTATGGGTACAATCTACAAAGTAAAAAAAAAAATAGTTTTTTTTATTTAGAACAAATTCTGCGGAGGGGGCCAAATACACCGTTTGCATTGGTTTTGGCCACTTTCATAAAATTACTATATTTATTAGTTGAGTTTATGCTTAATTGATGTCTTATTAGAGTTCTGGACTAAAACACTCCATGAAATAGTATTTCAATCACAGCTAGCTCTTTACTACAATTTTATAAGTATACCTTTATCACTTGATTAAAAGAAAATTAGCGGATTGAGTCTAGTGTAGACTAGTGCCTACACTAGCCTCAATCCGCTAATTTTCTAGTACGTTAGCTAACAAAAGTGAGTTGTGAGTCTTTTAAAATACATGAACTTTATGATAGGTTGGAAACTTTCTACTAATGCCAAAGTGGCCAAAGGTGGCACAATGCTAAAATTTCTAGCCCCACTTTTGGCCACTTATTGTTTCCCAACTTTTTGTAAGAACAGTGAAAAAACAACACTTAATCCATCTAGAAGAAACAAATTCCAATATGATATAAAATATTAAATAACCATAAAACAATTTTATTGTAGAAAAAAAATGATGTTACAAAACCTTTACCCTTAACATTTTGCTTAAGAATTTTACAAAATGTTAACTTTGAAACATAAGACGTGTTTATTTCTAAAATATCGTACTACATAAAAAAAGCTAAGTGCTGTAATTATTAACTAAAAGTCCAATCTTTTATTCGCCATTAATAAATATAAGCAATAATTATTTAATTCCTATTTATATAACTTTAAAGTGAAAAGTGACCAAAACCGGTACGCCTGCCCTACCTACCTAACGTGTGTGTCAATAAATGTTTTTTCTTTCTTCTTTCTTTCAATATCTTATAGGATACGGTGTTCCAAACCATTGATGATGTATATTTCGTTAATTGAGGTCAAATTAATAATTCTTACCATCCCGTTCAGATCTAATTGAACAAGATCTAGAAATGACAACGATTGCTAATACTAAGCCGGTGCCCTAGTTCCGAGTCCCACTGGATGTGACTAAGTAACTGCCAATCAGCTTTCGCGAGTGGGAGTTGATGTGCATGTTAATTAATTATCGGTATACCAGATATAACTGTCATTGCTCGCATAAGTCACTGAGAAAGTAGTTCTAGGCTAAACAAGCTGGTCAGGAATACTGGAAAGTCAGGTCAGGAAATAATTTTATTGGCGAGAATTATAATATTTACTTTGATAACACTAATGGAACTTTCCATGATCCAGTTAGAATTCTAGAAAGCTAAATTAACGGAGTTTGTTTATGTAAAAAAATATTTTTGGTCCTTCGAGCAGTTTTGTTAAACTCTTTCCATAGATGTAGGATTCATTTATTTCGTTAATAGCAATCTTGTTTAGAACATAAGACACTTAAAGCCAATGTCTTACGAAGCTAATCGTAGCTTATAAATAGTATAAGCTTATTAACGTTTGATTGCCAAGAGTAGGCAGCAATAAGTACCATACAAGTGCTCATCTTCCGAAGGTCATCGCGTGATACTTAGCATGTAGGAGGATTACTATGTCATGTCAGACCACCGCACCGATGGGATTTACTTTGTCACATTCAATTTAGCTAGAACCATGAGCGGAAAGTTACGATACGACGACGAAGTTTTAACTGCAAATAGGCTGTAATAATATTTAAGCTCTTGGTAATTAAACATTGCATTTATTAGTATGTGGAACGCGTTTGCTGGTTGTAAACAACGTAAGTTTAGATGTGAAGAGGTGTTAAACTAAATTAAAAGTGATGGCATTTCAAACTTATTTATAATATTTGTGTATGGATTTTTAGTTTTTTATGGATTTTTAGTTTGTCAACATAAGGCTAATTAATAATGTAAAGTTATGGTAGGTTCTTTAAAGCCTGTTATGAAAGATCTACCTACTAATACAATAGTCCGTTTTGTGTAAGAAGCTTCACGGAAATTGCTGGAACTTACTTACCAGACATTTGTCAATGTTTATTATACTACGATGCACTTAATTTTCGAATCCAAATCTCTGAAAAATGACTCAACTTTGTACCATTGACATATTTTTATTTAATTTACAATTTTTTGAAGCAAACCTCGTATAAGTAGCTCGTTTTGACACCTGCCAATTTGGTTCGTGTGTGCCAATGGCGACATGGTGCCTATGACTAATGCTGTGTAAACACATTGTTTAATCTTCGCTTTAGGATCGACGTTGCTCGCTGAATGTTTGCACAATAACTTGTAGCTATAGATTTCTTTGAATGAGTTATTTTCTGTTAAAAGATTTTAAAGTGTGAAACAAAATGTGTAATGATCCATTTATTTATACGTGGAGGTAGCCAATTAGATCATCCGTGTAACTGCGAGCTCTTAATCCACAAACGCAGTATCCATTGGGGTAGACACATACTTAGATAATGCGCCCGGTGGAGCTAAATACTCAGTTAGACTTCATGGAAGCCTAGATTTCATATAGGTAGTCAGTGACTACCTATATGAAATCAAAGGTGACTAAAAACTTTTAGTCACAAAAGAGGTTTAAGGTCGCAGTGACTACAGCTCCTACGGCAGCAGCAAAGCCTCTTAAACTCCGTTTCATCAAAGAGTTCCCTTGATCACAATCAAAGCGTCACAGCGCTTCAGTTGCTTCAGTCACAGAAAAATAAAATTGTGCTCTATTATTATGCATTAAAGAAATCTACGATTTAGTTCGACTGATTTGCCGGCAGACTTGTTATGTGAAACGACCTTAACATCTAGATAATAATATTTAATAAATAAATTACTTAGTTATTTTTTTGAGTTTCTTCTCGTTACTAAAACTATTTTTTCACGGATTCGAAATAGCTACGAGGTAAATGTATACGCGTTTGATTTGCCTGGTATTTTATCGGATCGTAATGGTACATTACAATTTGCTATCGTACTTTGTATTAAAGTAATAAAGCGAATGGAATAATGAGTCTGCACGCGAATAACTAATTTTAGTAAGTACTAACATAAAGTTTTCTAGGCCGAGATTGGAAACAAAGGAATTGGTGAAAGTTAATTGAAATTTCGTTTCATCTGTCAGATTACCTACATAGGTAGGTACATTGAAAGTCAGAGCTGTCTAGTTGTTACTTACTAGAATTAATGTTATTGCAATGAATTTTTTATGCTTGTCTGTCAAAAGAAATGAGATTTATATTATTCAATGGTGGAATCACGTGGAATAGCAGATTTTCAGCATAATTGGGTTTTGGCAACAGACGCGATGGCATGGCGTGACCGAGGAAGTTCAAAGTGCTGTTAACCAATATAGAGTTCATTCAAAATGCAAAACTACCGGCTGTATTTTTTTTAATGGTAAAAATATAAATCGAAATGAAGTACATAATCTAATACCCCTTGATATTTCTTTTACAAGTAAAAGCTCGTTATTAACTTGGGTTATGCCGGCGCCAGACATAGCAAACATTTGAACAAATATTTGAATACTTGACATGGCAAAGTACTGTAGTATTTTATCAAAGCTTTGAATAAATCCTCAAATACCCGTGCTACACTTATGTGTCATTTGTTCAAATATTTGGTCAAATGTTTGTGCTATGTCTGGCGCCGGTTTCAGAGTTAGGGCGAGCGACGCTATGTGAATGCATCAGATTTTTTAGTATTTAAATTAATATCTGATAGCATTTTTTTTCAATTTCTATTGAGGCGGAAACATACCCGTGTTGTGTCATACTCTTAAGTGCACCAACACTTTATAAGAGCACGTTTTCAAGCCAACCGTTCTTTGTGGTCCTGTATAGCGTTATCTGTCACGTGTATGGTGTTGCGTGCGGTTGCATATGCGCGCGCGCCTACCGAATCCAAATGCACTTTGAACACGTTTCAATCAAATGTTATGGCAAACTTTTTGGTATACGTAACGTAGGTATACAAGTGACTGGGATTTCAGTATCTTCTTTATGCCGGGGCTTCACCTGCGTGACGCCTAACGGCGTTAATAACGGCATGCGCGTCTTAGCGCGCTCATTGTATCAAATTAGTGCGCTAAGACCCGGCTACATCTGCAAATAGCGCCATAATTAATGGCATTAGACGCAGGTGAAGCTCGGGCATTAACGGTAAACGGTCTATTACATTGTAGATCGGAAAATATATGGGGTATTTTTTTAATAAATAAATATTGCATACTTACCATCAAAACATTGTTCCTCTCCTATCCCAAATTAAGTAAGTAAGCACTTGTGTTATGGTAATCGGAAAAACACCGTGAACACTACTAATTTACAGATAGGTACCCAGACACAAAAAAATATAGAAATAGAACCCCAGAATGGCATCTTGAAAAGCGGTCGCCACTCGACCACGAAAGTCGTCGAAAGCTACTTAAAGGGCTTGTGGTTTTTTACTATCACATTTTTCCTATATTTATAGAATTGCATTGTGAATGCATAAAAATAATTTAAAACCTCGACCAAAGATCTGTTTATAATATTTGGTGCAACACAGCCACTGCTTTTTTTTATTGTTCCACGTTTAAGTTAACAACGCCACTTGCAATTTGTTGGAATGACATCATGTCATGACCTAAAATAATTTGTTTCTGCATCCGCCTTTGTAAAATTAAATAGGTAAATCCTTTTTAATGAATGTGTATTGTTTCTGTGATTTTTAGTTATAAATTTTATGATTGATCTAATTTCATATCTTTAGAATTGATGAGTGATATTTAAACTTACGAGAGATAGGTACCTAATTAAAATCAAGGTTCCGAATTTATCATACGAATAGGTACCTAATTAATATGGATATAAAACTCTTTAAAATTAATAATTTAAAAAATTTGAATAAATAATTTGACTTTTATGGTAATACCTACCTATTAGCTATCGAAGTAATTATGTGTCGATTTTGATTGGTTTTTATGAGAAAACATTTATATATAATAAATACCTTTTATATTTAATAAAGCACTCATAAATAGCTTATGTCATAGGTACACGATTCGAACAAGCAACATCATCATCCTCTTTTTTTTAGGCACTGGTCGGTAAAGGTTCTCCCAAAAAGGATTCGCCATAATCGATACGCTGGACTTGGCAGGGGGGTAGGCGATTGCAGATGCCAAGATTCCAGAAGAAACTGCCGCCGGTCGTCTTGAGTCCGTGTTGATAAAAAGTAACTAATTTAAGTTCTAAATGAAGCAGTTTATAAGACTTATTATAGGCTCATGTCATGAAGCATGTTTTTTTTATATTTACTTTGTTGCCCGAATGTGGAAAATTTAATGAAGAGTCTTTATAAGATTTGTTTTGTTGACCGAATTGAGTGTACCTATTGGGACTGGAAGGTGTCCCAGGTTTTTGGGTTTTTCACCCCTCGGAACCGGAATTCCGTTTTCATACATTCCGGCCGAACCTCAGGGTGGATTGTGGAAGGAGGGTAGAGGACGGAGATATTAAAGAAAGAAAGACAGAAAATAGGAAAACAGGAAAGGAAGGAACTGATAGATATAAATAATAGGGAACTTGCATTATTTCATAAATGTAGTCTATCTGAAAGATTTAAGGATTGTATGAAGATATCACAAGCGAAAAATTTTAAATATGCTTAAATTATTTATTTAATGCAAATCAAAAATTAACATTTCAAAGTCCGCGCGTAAACGCTCAATGGCCGGACGTGACGTCATTTCTTAGGACGTCAAACTTTTCAATGTGCATCTGAAAGGAGTGACCAAGAAATTTTGACAACTAACGACAAACGCTAAAAGTGAGTGACCAAAGATTTCAGTTTTACTGACTAGGCTTTGCCAGATAGGTAAATGAAAGAAAACTTATGTTTTTTAGCGAAATCTTTACTAGAACTTGGTTTATCATCCGTTTCTCTAAGTACTTACCATACTTTTAGGGGTTGAATTTTTAATTTTTGTGAAAACGAAATTGACAGAATATGGCTACCATCATTTTTTACTGTTTTTTAAGGTAATTAAAAATTAAGTGAACTTTACGTAAAACGCAATAACATATAAGTATTGAAAATACGCGTGTGCCGGACGACGTTCCGTGGGCAGGCCCCCTACAAGGTGGACCGACGATCTGGTCAAGGTCGCGGGAAGCCGCTGGATGCGGGCAGCGCAGGACCGATCGTTGTGGAGATCCTTGGGGGAGGCCTATGCCCAGCAGTGGGTGTCGTTCGGCTGACATGATGATTGAAAATATGCCTATTTTGCATTAGTCTAAAATATTGTGAACTCTATTGACAAAGGCAAAAATACTTGTTGTTGCTTGATTGATTATATTGATACTTGATTTATTTCTGCTGCACACTGGAGTAAATATACTGTTACATTGTTATAAATATATTGTTTAAATGAAGATGTTAATGTTGGTAGAAAATATAAGTACTGAGTTATATTTACTACATTATGTATATGTATCAGTCAGCTCAGCAGGCAGGCCGCCTGCAGTCCTTAGTCGAACAGGCCACCTGATATTCGGTTTTTAAGTGCGCGCACTAGGCCACTTGCAAAAATAATAACTGCAACGGCCAACTGCAAAGTAAATGCTGCCTTATTTCTATATAATTCTCCGGCACTATTCGGCCGGTCCGGAATAAAGAAATAAAGGAAATTCTTTTTTTTTAAAGGATATTTAAAGGTTATTAACAAAAATATATAAGGTCCTTCTTAAATAGTGCACATAATTTTAAGGGGTCAATGTACTCACGCATACAAAAAACTTTTACTATAGTACCAACATTGAAAACGTGAAAAAGAAATCAGCTGTTTCAAAGAAAATATTAAATCGAATAGATTAAAATGTATGGAACAGCAGATATTTTTTTTGCGATTTCAATGTTGGTACCATAGTAAAAGTTGCTTGAATGCATGAGTACATTGACCCCTTAAAATTATGCACACTATTTATAAAGACCTTATATAACATAAGCCTTGCCTTGTCTATATAGTGTAATTATACTAAAAAGTTTCAAGCTTTATTTAAATGTATTATTAATACTAGCTGTTTATCGTGTTAATTATAGCGATTTGGAGGCAACTTCGAAATTTCTTTCTATTGACAAAATTTTATGTAATCGTGATTTTGAGTAACATAGTCACTAGTGTTAGTCCTAAAGTTTGCTGCATCTTAATTTGAAATTCAGTTTTTCATTAATATTGATATTACAGACGATCATGTAAAGCAATCTAATTTTCGTTGGCATATAGCGGGCTCTTAATGTAAAACTGTGGGTGTGTGGGCGAATGTGGCCAATGACAGGCCATTGCCTGCAGGTGGACTGATGGACTGTGGATAGTCGGTTGCATTGCATTGCATCCTTTATACTTGCGACCGCATTCGCATTGCCTTGAACTTTCTCGTAAATATTTTCATATTGTCCACACACCTGTGCACTCGCGACGTTTACCGCTTTGCTTCACATTCCAATATTTGTCGCATGACAGGATGGACAACAACGTTATAGCGGCATTTAAAATCCTTAAAAAAAAGTAATAAATGAGGGTAACCATCTGTCAATTTTGTTTTAACAAAAAATAAAAATTCAATCTCTAAAAGTATGGCACCCTCAGAGAAACGGATGATATGCCAACTTCTAGTAAAGATTTCGTAGGTAATAATTAATAAAAAACTAAAAAACCCGAGAAGTAAAGAGCTGGTTTTTTTCATTTTTAATGGTAAATTTTTGCAGTCGTGTTTTTAGTTTTTTAAATATTACCTACATTTTAGTTCATTGTCAATAAATCATCTTTTTAAGTAAGAACTTACTAATTTAAAAATTCGTAAATTCTTTTCTTTTTTAGATAAATTAATACGGAGAGATTTACAAAACTGCAAGTTATAGATGTTTATGGAATCGCTATTTAAAACTCTTCATTTAATAACTACCCCACTCGATGAGATTTAAAAATATTTCTTTTACAATGCACAGAATAATATGCCGCCTAAAAGCCGCCATTTTGTTTTTTGTTAATATTGATGTTCTATTTTCACTCGGGCTATTAAGACGAATCTGATGACGTATCAATTAACAAAATCAGTTTATCCGTTTAGTAGTTACGAGGGAACATAGGAACAGAAACACATACATTCAGGTCAAAAACGTAACACTTTTTGGGCTTCGCCCGCCGCAGTCAGGTAATTTTTGACTTCGCCCGCCGCAGTCGAGTAAAAAAACTTAAACTTACTTTCATTTATCTATGTGGCGAAGCCTAGTCATTAAAACCGAAAACGTTGGTCACTCAGTTCAAACGTTTGTCGTTAGTTGTCAAAATAGATAAATTCCATTTATTATTAAACTATTAACGTTTGTACCATTGTTTCTTCATAAGGTGCTAAACAATTAGATATTTAAAGTTATTTTATGTATTTCTTAAGTTTACTTGCAAAATTTGAGAGATTCGATAGTGCACAAATTGTATGAACTCAGTGACCAAGCTAAATTCTTTACTAGATTCGAATTTAAAAATAATTAACACACAATGCCTTAATTACTTTGACAGGTGACAGTAAATTTTTAACAGTTGCTGAACTGAGTGTCCAACTCAGAATTAAAACGAATTATTTGGAGTTTTGCTTAGGAATCAACAATTTTTTTACTAGATTCTCTGACAGGGTCTCAAGCTGTTTCTCTTTTGGTGGGCACTCCTTTCAGATGCACATAACTTTTCATGTCGCGTAAAGATTCTCTGATAGGCTCTCAACCTGTTTCTTTTTTCGTGGTCAGTGGTCACTCCTTTCAGATGCACATAACTTTTCACGGCGCGTAAATATTATTTTTGTAAGACAGAATTAATTTATTTCAGTTTTATTTGACATACAAAAAAGTCAGGAAACGATACTTTATTACTACTACAATGGATAATTCTTTTACAAGTAAAGCTAAATCTCACAAAATAGAGTGTGCAGTTTTAACTGTGCCTCAAGAGCATAAACTTAGAGAAAAGTGGATGAAAGGAGCTATATAAGACAACATTCACCCTCTTCAAAATCTGCCTTGCAATGTTGTGAAGATCATTTTGATGTAAGTACCTTGTATTCGTAAAAATCATAACCTCGTTAGATCTTGCATCAAAAGTGTATAAAGTAAACAGCAATCTCTACACTTGAAAAATTTGAATTTTCCATAAATAACCACCGCACTATGTCCATATAAACCTTAAGCAAATCTCGCGAGTCGAATTTAGTCAAGCCTTTTTCCATTTTGTAGATATTTTTAATGTTTTATGACATGATTTGAATGTATGATTACCTATATGTTTTTGAACTCAGCTTAAGTGACTAATGGAATGACGTCACTGCGCGCTGATTGGTGTTTCAAATCACGTTTCAATTTACGTAACTTTACATTAAAATATTTTGCAAAATAATAATAATTTTGGAATAAATCTTCCACGAATGCACTTTTAATGGCTATCATCATTGGATTATTAATATAATTTCTCAAAATAATTTTAATGCAAGTTCCCCATTAGTGGGTTGATTATGATTAATTACATTACAGTATCAATTTATTTACATTAGCATCGATAGATCAGCTGCGCTAGACATAGATAATGGTCGGTATTCCCGACGACGGGAGGTTAAAGGATCAATAAGTCATCTCAAGATAAGGCCGCGAAGGCCAAGGCAAGCGGCCGGCCCGGCCATATGTTCCGAGTTCCGACCACAACAGACACTACTGGGAGGCCGGCGGGTGCACCTGAAAACTCCACTTTATTATCAAGTCTTAAGAGCTCGAATCTAGTTGCGAAGCTTTTTGTTAATTTGTGAGCTTTTTCGGGCATTCAAAACAAGTTCCTTCGACCAATTTTGGACTTTATTGATATAGATTTAGGAAGCCATAAAGAAGCAAGTCGATGGGTTAACTTTGCACGCTCTTGTGTCGTAAGAGTAATTTTATAGTGATAACAAGTCATTCTTTCTCCTTCGACTTAAGAGTTTGCTGAGTAATATTGACAAAAAAGAATGGAAAAAGTTAGCGCCGTTAATAAATGATTTTAGTATTGTTTTTGACCGCGACAGTTAAACGTCAGGTGATAATTGTCCGTGGACAGTTTAAAGACTTCCTATGACCTTTTAAATTTCTTGTTTACGACTCATAATTGGACCATGAATTGTATTACTCGAATTTAATACTTAGTATATTTTATTTCATAAACAGCGAATCGAATCTTTATTCATAATTAAAGATATTATAGTGTGGCTATATTTTCCTTATTTTCTTTTACGATGTTTTTTTACGTTAAACAAAAAATTCTTATGTGCCATAAACCAAAAATTGTCGAAATATAAACCTACTTAGACTTTTTTAATACCAAAATGAAATAAAAAACATAGGTAAGTAGTTAATTACTTAGGTACTATCCAAAATTGCATCTGTTTCGTAACTTTTCTAAATTAACAATTTAAAAAACAAGCGCTCAGTTTTTTTCTGAATAATTCTCCATATCTTTTGCAGTCTACAATTTCATAATTCAATAAAGAGACCCTTCGCAGTGTCTGTCCGTTTCAATTGGAAAGAAAATCGTATTACTTTTATCCCGATATGCAATCGAAGGCATATTGGATTTGTTCAGATTCGGGGTAGAGTACCTACACAGCAAAAAAGCAGCTTCGAGTTTCAAATTAGTTTTTTCTTTTTTAGAGTCGCTCTACTCGTGGGTTCGAGTCCTAATATTGCTAGTATTGTGAGCCGGGTCGATTTTTCATAATAAGTACTTCTTTTTCAATAGCTTCGAGGTTGTCAAACAGCCTAACCTACAGGCACGACCACGACTTTTTAGGACGACTAGCTAAGTATTTCGTTTCGAATTTGTACGATTTGGGATTGTTTATTCTACGGTTATAGTGGAATCTAGCTAGAAGTGGTCCTGAGCTTGGTGGTAAAAGAAAATATTGGATGATCAAAACACTTTTCAATATAGTAATTGAATCTTTATTCAATAACTGTACTTTACAGTCGAACCAATTGAGTCGTGCTCAGTGGGTCACGTCTTTCATTTTTTAAACATACTTAAATTAAAATTCAATAAATTCGAAATTCAAACTTGTTGACACTGACATTGACATTTAGGTAAGTAAGTACTTAGGTATAGTTTTGACGTTTACAAACAAATCACTTATTGGAAAATGGGTAATTCAATTGGTTCGACTATACTTATTTTTTTCTAAATTTGTAAATGACGACTAAACTGTCGTTTTAATATTTACATCGAGTTCTTCGTCAAGTTTCTGTTATTGAGCAAGTATAATCACTGCGGATCGAGGGCCACCTACGTTCTGGTCACAGGTTCGAGCCATGACTAAGTTTGAACAAACGTTTTTTTTATCGGTTACCGTTATTGAAAGTATGTTATTGATGAATATTATGACTAATTACATTGTTATATTGACGTGCCATTTTAACCGACATCATTAGGTTTAATCAGCTCTGTTAGTGCCGTTTGATGAAACAGTAGTACCTACCTACCTACCTACCTACTGTCGACAGCAGAAAAGTTAAATGACTGCACTGAAAAATGCTCTTATATTTAATCACAGGTTTTCGATATGGGATTGTTATATAGGCTACTTTTTATCCCGGAAAAATATCACATTCCCGCGGGATAACGTCGTGAAGTCCACGCGGGCGAAGCCGCGGGCGGGAAGCTATAGTATCGGGATAAAATATAGCCTATGTTGATCAGGGATAATGTAGCATTCTAATAACGAAAGAACTTTTGAAATCGGTCCAGTAGTTTTTGAGTTTATTCATTAAGTACATACATACAAATCTTTCCTCTTCATAATATTAGTAAGGATTAAGTATTTGATATTATAAGTAAGTAATTAATTAATTGAACAAGTGGGCTTTGTAATCATATCGGTTGACGCACTTGAAGTTAAAACTTTAACTCAACGATGTTCAAGGTCTTTTAGATCAAAACAAATAATTTAATTTCAGATAAAAAACTAAATATCTCCATTTATTTTCATTAATCTTTTGTACTAAACTACCAGAAAAAATGTTATAGACCTACTTTTAATGTTCTCCCTACCTTACCTACCTACTTACCTACCTACAGCCTAAAATAAATATCAATAACGTATGAAGGTTCGAATTAAAAAATAAACAGTAAGTATTAATGTTTTTTTAAGAAAAAATATGTAAAAGATTGCATGGAGTAATGTAGCGGTATTAATGCGACGCCAGACGGTCCTCGTTTTTTCATAAACGGATATTACAGAATTATACGCAAAAGCAAAACGATAGCGTTCCGAGTTGTTTACTCCGCATTTTGATGGCGCGTTCTTTATGGACGATAATACCATAAACAAATTTAATTTTCTGCGACAGACATTTGTGAAATGTCCTCAGCATTGAAAAGGAAAAGGTTCTCTTATTTATGCCCGTCCGCGGTTTCAACTGCGTGGACTTCCGTTTCAGTCAGACATTTTCAGTAATCTCTTCCTAATTATCGGTAAAAATCGGTCCCAAATAGTATAAAAACAATTAAATGTTATTTCTTGTAAAAAACAACAAAAAACGAACCTACTCTACCTAAAAATCTCTAACAAACAAAAAGAAAATCAAACAATCTGATGTCTATGAAATGACATAACATTTAAATTTCGAATTCAGGTGAAGGCTAGAAATTGTGCGCATAGATTAGCATTTATAAAGCGAGTAAATAGTTTTCATGAATAGAAACACGTTTCGTAATAAGATGAGCGGTACAATGAACCTTACACTCTGAGATTTAATGTTCAATTTTAATTTCGAATTTCTCACACCTGTATGTGAATTTCGACGCTGTACCTACGCTGTTTTAGAAAGAGTGAATGAATCTGTAAATAAGTAGCAGGATTTGTTACAGATGTATTCAATGTTATTATGAAAGAAAACAAATATTAAATAGACGGAAAACGTATGTGTAAACGTTGGAAAACTGAAAATGCAAGAAATGTGTTTTAGGCAAGGGTGTAATAAGCCGTCCTGCAAATTTGTGTGTATAAAAACACTAAAACACCGACAGTAAAAAATTTGCTCCTCATTATTTATTAGTCATCACCAAAATTGATCAAACAGTGCATGAACTCATATTTGCGTACGTGAGCGCTCGAGAGGAATATTAATGAGTTAATTAATGTCTGAATGACCCGTGAATGAACGACAGGCTTAATTGAATGAACGTATTCGAGACATCAACAGAAAGAAGGAATTAAATGCGGGCCTTTGAACAATTTTCTCTTAATTTAATGTGCAAATGAAGAGTTTTGGCTTATATTACTTGAATTTGATTTAATTGCTCACGAATCTGACGATGGATTTTTTTAATATAAATTATGTTCATAAATAATAATGTAATTATAACCAAATTAAATTAGATTCCTATGTTATAAATATATAATAAATACTTCTCACTAAAAATAACGTAACGTTTGTTATGTTTTGCGAATTTTGGGTTACAGATGTGTGCTACATAAATACCTAGTTTGGTTTGTCACAGTCATTGGTCGTTGCAGCTATTTCGTAACACATATTTATAATTCTGACTAATCAACATTCGAAGCTATGGAGTGGGTTATTGTAACCGGGGCATTAAGAATTTGAAGTTTAAAAATAAGTAAGTAATTCTATTTACACGCTGAACACATTCTGGCTAAGATGGTTGTAAGAGGATTAATGTCACTTGCTTTAAAGACAAGTTATTTTCGTGGGAGAGGTTTATAATTAAAGTTTAGTACTATCAGTAAAATATCAAACTATAGTGTCCATATGAATAGGTAGGTACATGCAAAAAAATTAAGCTAATGTATAACAAAGTAACTAAGAAAGTATTTCTTAAATGCAATATTGACCTGCAGCTGTTTTTCTCGGATCCCCGAGAAGGCACTCATCCCGTAACGCACAACAGAACTTCTTATTTTCCCTTTCAGCGGTTGCATTTGGCAGGAACATCGACAATATAGCTACATCCTCATTATTTTCCCGCGCTCTCCTTATCCGTTCCTGTCCCACTGTTTTTGTTTTCAAATGCAATCGAGATTTGAGGTCGTCACTTAGAACGTCCGCGGACATTTTGAACGAAAAAAATAAACTGTCAAAATGAAAAAAAAAAAGAAAAAAGTGCGGCAAGTTTGACGCGTGTTTTGGCGCGCTCGCGGTTATGTGCAGGCTTCGCGGCTCGCCGTGCGGGACTGAGTGATGGCACAACTTCATTTGTCGGAGGGAGGTGTGTAGGCACTCCGTAGGCTGTAGATTGAACTTAATTGATCGTCTAAGATAAAGAATAGTTCGAATTCTATATACATACCTACAGACAGATAGATCTCTGGATCTGTTGAAGTCAATTAATGTCAAAATTGTCTCATTGATTGATTTCATAATTACGGGGATTTGTTTACTAATGTCTTATTGTTTATCTTCTTATGTTTACTATTTGGTGGTATTCACATGTTTTAAGCATAAAAATAATCAATAACACTAGTTTACACGGTTTTTATACCCCAGCTGAAAATTGTTGAATTTTATCTATCCATCTAAAGGTAGTCTAGGAAAAATATTGAAAAAATTCCATCACGTCCACATTCAGAATTATTTATTAAAGAAAAAAAATAAGAAAATGGACTAAAACGATATCAAATAAACTAAAAATGACCGAATTTGGACTTTTTTATAGGTTTCAGAATCGGATTCTCTTAAAATAGACCAGCAGGAGTCTCCCAACATATTTTCGTCGGTTTCGTCCTAATATTCTTGAAGGCGATCTTCAAAAGCCTTTAAATTCTGGTGAAAAAGCTCTCCTTGCTCGTCGCGCATACTTTCTAAGTTTTCCGAAAAAAAAACCAAGTGGGTATGCAGGATATGGATCTTTAATGACAATGTTAACACCCAATCTTTTGCAAAATTGGGCTTACAATTTGCTTCTTCTTCTATCCAGTGTAACTTTAGTACCCGATGTTAGTAAATTCCATTGTTGTAGACGAGACCACAGAAGCTCAGCTTTAGATCTTGAAACTTGTAAATCTCTAATGAGATCGTTCAATTTGGCTTGGTTGATCACATATGGGTTTTTTTTTTCAAGGGAAAATCCGCTGAATTGCCATTAACATATTTAAATGACACGTCACTTTCATTGTCATCCTTAAGGTTAGTTTGGCTCGTGCTACTACAACCACCGGGGCAAACTGGAAAAGGAAGGTCTCTAGAATGCAATATTGGCTTAGCAACAGATTGTACATCGGCATAGACATACCCGAGTTACGTTTCCTACTAAAACCCGAAGTCACAGTCATTTTCGTGATTACTTGGTTCCCTCCACAACATTGGTGTACCAAATGAAAGGTGTGCGTTTTCGCCGGATGACCTTGCAGTAAAGTGATTCTACAGCTCTCACAAAACACATGGGGAACCCAGTTTTTTTCTTGATTAGCCACTGGAAATCCAAAATAATGGAGATATGAACTTTTTAACGATTCTACTATATGTCTTTTCTTTTTTGTAAATATAAATTGTCCACAAACATAACAAAAGCGATCACAACTTTGTTTACACTTTCAACTTGACATTTTATCTGAGTTGACAATAAATATCTCTTAAGATAAACAAGTAATGCAGCAGCAAAGCTAAACAATTAAGTATGATTCTTAAAAAAAAAATTGAGGGTAGAAAAAAAATGTGACGTGATAGAATTTTTATGTTGATATTTTTAGAACTTATAAAGGTGGCGGAAAGTACTGATAAAGGTTTTGTAAGGGGTATATAAAAAAAATAAAAATTTGTAAACTAGTGTAATCGACACAAATTCACAATTTATTTTTAACTCCCATGATGAATATTTAACAAACGGGTTTACGTAAAATAAAAAAAACGTTTTGTTCCGAGGCACAGGTGGGGTCCATAAATTTCCCGAGTCTATGACACATTTGGGACGAGAGACGGGACACGTGAAGTAAACGTTAGGGAGCGATCAATTTACTTGAGTAAATCGATGTCGTTTTGCATGTGCGGTGAGAACAAACATCCCTTGGGTTCAGAGACGGGAGCAGTGTGGAACTACGTAGTACAGTTCCACACTGCTCCCGTCTCAGAACACAATTTAGAGAATCTTTATAGAACATGGAAGTAGAATATAAAGTTAATTAAAAATAGAGTAGGTAACTAAGTATAATGAAAATGAGATAAGTACTTAGTTATTATAACAAATGTTAATTTTCATGATATATAGTTACTTAGGTATGCTAGTCTTGCAAAGTGTGAGAACGGCCTGAATTAATCTAAACGATGGAAAATTGATTTTTTTTATAGCGGTCACGCCGTTCGATTTCCAATTAATTTAACATTATATAAATATTGAAAAGAATTTTATCAATATCAATTGGTATAGGTACCTACCTACTCAGGACCAGTTTTATTACCTACGCCAATTATTGTTTAAACTTAAAATATGCTTGAGCATAATACGCTTATAGAATTTTTAAATAGAAATAACGTGTGCAATGTTTTGTTTTCTCCGTTTATTTTTCTTCCATTAGCTCGCAAACAATGGGTATAATACCTAGGTACCTTGAGAACAGCACAAGCTGCACAGATCCAATATTTTTCTTGATACTTACGTGATATAAATAAATCATACCTACGTTCATTTTTTATTTATGATTTGATTACTTACATTACATTAAAGGTACAAGTATAAGTAATTTTGAATCGTTAACATTTTCCTATCGCCCTATTCAACACTTTTTTAACCGACAAGAAGAACAAGCGCAAAAAACTTGTCAGGCAGCGTTTGTTTCAGTTTGTTGTTTTAATTATCAGAAAGAAAAGTATTGCCTAGTGAAAACTTCACTAAACTTGTTACATACAACAAAAGGAGTTTGATTAAGTCTTCTCAATCAAAGAACTGAATCATTTGAGTTTACATTTCTGAGTTTGTTACGTTTGTTCAATTAAACTTTTACTCATGAAAACTTTTCCATTTTCAATTCAAATGGTTAATGTAATTTTCATTAGCATATTGTATAGTATAGGGAGTGTAGTGTATGTAGCCACAGCCGTTAGATGAAATTGTAGGCTGTGGGCAGTTAGCTTTTTAAAAAGGAATAGAAACTGTTTTACGATTATATTCTCAAATCAATCTTTAAAAAATATGAGTTTAAAAATGAAAGATGGATTTGACGCAGTCATATACTAGACGGTAATAAAGAGAGAAGTTCCTTTAAAAATATAACATATTTATATATAAAAATAATACAGAGAAAAATGAAATAAAAACCCAATTACCAGAGGAAAGTATTTTATTGAAGAATACCTGTAGAATAAAGTGAGAGACTGTGAGATCTCTCACAGTCTCTCACTTTATTCTACAGGTATTCTTCTGTGACTGTGAGATCTCTCACAGGAGCGGAAGGTGTGTTTCTAAAAATGAGTAATAATTACTTAATAGTTTTGTATCATTTTGATATAATACAGGGTGTTTTTCTAAGAGCAATACCTCTTCGGTGGTGATTGTACTCATGAATATGAACAACTTTTACTATGAGGCCAACTCTGCAACTTCACAAAAAAAATCAGCTGTTCCATACATTCTGGTCAGGTAGGTATTAACAAATTGTATGAAACAGCAGATTTTTTTTGTTGAGTTGCAGAGTTGGCCCCATAGTAAAAGTTGTTCATATTCATGAGCACAATCACCACCTAAGAGGTATTGCACTTATAGAAAAACACCCTGTATACAGGGTGTTAGTTTAAACAAGGGACATACTCCAGGGGGTGAAAGTACCCATCAATACTAACAACTTTTACTATGGGACAAACTGATATCCGATCGATATTCGATTGGCGATATCGCAAAAAAAAAAAAACCAGCTGTTCCATACATTGTGGCCCATTCGGTATTGCACTTTTGTAGGAAACAGCCGATTTTCTTTCCGCGATGTCGCACTTGGTCCCCTAGTAAAAGTTGTTTGTATTGATGGATAGTTTCACCTAGTGATGTACCGTGCCCGGGCACGTTCCCAAGGACTGGAAATTTTGCCGGCAGCGTTGCCGGCAGTGTCCCAAAGTTCCCAGCAATATTCCCAAGCAGCACTTTGTAGATGAATATTTTACCATGCAAGACAATTTAAAATAAGACTTTAAAACTGTTTGATTATATTGAATTACGTAATAAATAGCCACCAACATCAGAGGTAAGCACATATGAAATGAAAAACAGTTTGATATAAAATGGTTTATTTTTTTATTCAACAAACTAAGAAAACAAAACAAAATAACCTTGCCATAATTATCAACAAATTATAAAATTGTAAGACACAGAAGAAAAATACATTATTTATTTATATAATTTAACAAAACGACAAAAAGTGTACTGGGAATTTTGGGCAATATTCCCAATGTGCCCGGAAATTTCCCGGGCACATTGGGAGTGGAAAATTGCCGGCAGTGGCAATATTCCCAGGCGTACATCACTAGTTTCACCCCCTGAACTTTATAGGTATGCATAATTTTCAATTTATAGTTCTTTACTTATCGAATTTTGGCCCTCATACAGTTATTTCATACATTGTTTGACACCCTTTATAAAGAAGACGATTCAATATAGAGCTCTTGAGAAATTAATGTGTTCGATGTTCTTGAGAATAACTGTTGTCGGCTTTACGGTCCCTTAATGGCGACATTGCTACCTACGTAATTTACCTTTCAATTGAAATTTATGTGCAAAGGTTAAGGTGTACGTATCAATCTACATGTGAGTTACGCCTATATGCGTGGGTATTTGAACAAAATTATTGAAAGTTTGAGTAAAATATATTATTTGTAAGTAGTGTTATTGGAAGGACAAATCATATTTTAGTCATCACACTGAGTTTAGTTTACCTACCCAGATTTTGGTCCATTCAAATGTGCTGAACCTAATCGTTAGTAAGGAAGAAAGGGCATGTTATTATTATATATCATGAATTTAAATACAGCTTTATACTTAAAACTACAAGTCTACAAGTTGATTAAACTTTCCATGCAATTTTCCAAGGCACACTTCACAAATATAATATCGCGTGACAAACTCTGCGTTTCTGCACTAACTACCAACTCAATTTAGTATTGTGACTTTTAAGTTCATTGACTTCTTGTTAAGATAGTTTTAATCTGTAGGTAGGTACTTACATTTTTTTATCGTTTGAAACGGAAATAAATAAATTGTATTCTCCTTTTTAGGTAAGTAGGTACTTACTTTTCAAAAATACCAAGAGAGAGTTTTGAAGACTTTAAAATATAATGCGAATTGTAAATTATCGTCATATCAATTGGTGTAAATTTATTCATTGAAACAGTCATTAAAACAAATTCATATTGAATTGTACCTGAGTTCAGGAATATATCACCTAGATTTCAGCGTGTAGCTTTATATAAAAAAATAGTATCTAGGTAGGTACTCACTTATTAAACAAGCAATATGTTTTTCGTTTGTCGTAAACATGTAGGTATTGTCGTAATCAAAAGTAATGAATATTAATTCGTAGCCGTATATCACATGAATGGGACGATAAAATCTGCGTACGAATATTTATAATGAATATTAAACAAGGATACGCTTACCGGTTGCCCAAATTTTAAATTAATATCAACCTTAACTTGTTTGTGTACGTCACATTTTCATTTGCAAAGTGTAAGAGGAGTCACTTTAACTCTTAGCTATTGTTTAAGCTTAAATGAGCGAACTTAATACATTATATGTGAATCTTAAATCGTAATAGTAGAGTAGGTAGGTAATGCGTCTCAGAAGCTTTAAGGAAGCTCTTATGAGTATTTATAACCGAACCAGATTTAATAACTAGGCCCTGTTGTAGCTTCAAGTTGTTTTTTAATTAAAATTATTTAACAAAATTAAAAACTGTACTCGTTGCACAATTTGTTCCATTTTATAGCATGGGCATGTTAAAAGTACCTAGATGAATCAGGTATTTTTGAGTTTAATACTTTTTCCTGATTTTTTAGATATAGGTAGTCATTCGTTCATGATATTAACTTAAAGGAACTAATATTATGTCATATCTTTATCGTATCATAATATTAACTTGACAAGGCCAATGTGACTACTTGCAGTATATTAAATATACAAAAGATTAGAATAATTATTGATGGCGACATATATTTACCGAACAATGTAGTTCCTACCTACCCACGTGGTGAATCACAGAAAACTTCGGTCACCGGCGAAAAATAGACAAGTGTTAAATAGAAAGATAGTCAAGTCAATTTGTAGAGTAGATACCTACGGTTATTTTGGAATGGACATTAATAATAATGTTCGGTTTTCTAATTTATGGTAATTAATTATTGACATTTTTACTGAAATAGAACCTTTAAATCGCGCGTGTCCCTTCTATCAAATTATCAAAGCATTCAAATCAACGATTTGTAAACATAATTTATTTAAACAATTATTTTGTCACTTAATATTAACTAAATTATTAATTGATTGTCAAAAAGAAAAAATATCTATTAAAGGTTAATAGTGAGCTGCGTTTTTTTAAATAAATGCCAATATTTTTATTTCATGTCCATAAATCTTTATATAGAAATACGTTAAAGTTAACAGTATTATTAATACTATTTTCGTGTGTAATTAAATTAATAAAATGTTCACGTAGGCAGCAGAATAAATCTTTTTAAGAGCTGCATCGACAGGCGAACGGTACATAATCGTACAATCAATATTGATTCCTTATAACGGTATGTTTGTTTGAGAATAAGTTTTAGCAACGTTTATACGGAATAAATTAGCAATGAATTTTATGAATGTTTATTAGATTAAGTTGTGCCATTGTAAATTAAATATGCTGCTATGGAGTGCTGTGATATCTACCTATTTCTTGATACACAGATTTTGAAAGTAATCGTAAATAAAGCGCATTTTCCTTATGTAGATACTTTAAAACTGATATAATAACTACCTATGTACTTAACGAACTCTGCGAATCGAGACTGCAAAAAAAATATCCCACCAAAAACATCCTGTAAAAAACTAGCCAAATCTCGCTGGAGCTCTCTTTAATTCTCTATAAAAAGTGATGAAATCTCGCAGAAAAGCCAAGCCAACTTTAATGTTCATTACTGGGATTTCTTTATTTTTAGATTCGGATTTTATGTGACTTGGCCGTTAAACACAGGTCAACGACCAAGCCAAGCCACATAAAATCTAACTTTAATAATAAAGAAACCATAGTTAGTAACATTAGAGTTAGCTTGGCTTGACTGAGAGATTAGATAGATAGATCGTTTATTTGCTACATCACACGCATACAATTTCAAACAGTGTAAACATAAAAACAAAAAAAGAAAGGCAAGGCAAGGGAGACATAACTCATTACATTTACTTTCGAATCAAATCACAGTTTGTTCAAATTAGCAAAACTTAGCTTTCGTAAAAATTCGGAACTAAATGAGCTACAAACTTGAAGTTTTGGGGTCCTGGTGTGTACTTATAGTTTACTGCATGACGATAATTTCATCGTTCTCAACCTATTCAAAGGTCTTCAAATAGAGGCTTGAAAATGCACTCAAATGGCTACCGAAAAGCTTATTTGCTTAGCGCTCGACTTGGCGGGGACACTGTCGTGCCCCCGGATAAGTTAAAGTTATTTATTTGTAACTATATTTGTCTGTCAGAATTAACTATACACATCTTAAATTGAAAATACCTCAAATCCTTGATTTATACGTTTACTTTTATGAGAAGACATAGGTAGACTTAAAGTGTCCTTTGTGATTAATTGACAATTTGCATAAATGAGTCATCGTACCTGATGACTTCCGTGAGGAGCAGGCAGGTGCCATCATCAGAACCGCGTGGGAGTCATTGAACATCGAATCGAGATTTCGACCAAATTTTTATCAGTGGTCATAATTATTTTTGCGCGCAAAAAACCTACCATAACCGCGCGAAAAACAAGGTTGTAGGAGCTTTTTTACGTCACTTCATTGAAATAACAATCGTTTTTTGTTTCGATTAAGGACTTGAAATTAAACGTTAGTAAAATACTATAGGCACTAAGCTACAACAAGCGCGTTTCTTTTGTTATCAGAAAAATAAATTTTTATTTGTTATTTTTTGTTGCGTTACATTATAATCGGAAAAATGATTAAGTATATATCAATATAAGTAGTCGCGAAAATTTAATTCTGTACCTACCTATTACTACAGGATTCTTAATCTACTCAAATCTTTGAAATACTTACATAAGTTGTTTCGACTAGCTCGCTTAATAATTAAAAATAATGACTTCACTTTAAGCTTTTCTGCGAATAACTTCTGGCAGTAAATTATAGGCTGACTAATTGCATGTCATTACCAAGTTGGGTTCCGAAAATTATTAAAGCAAAGATCACGGGTCGTACGGTAACGTGGAAATTATCGTAAGTGATTTCGGATAATCTCTATCTGCGGATAAAATCTAAGTGTTTTTTTTAAGTTTGTTTTACAATTTTTAAAATTTGTTTCCGACTTTAAAATCTACACCAAAGATAAGAAAGAACTTATAAATTTTAACTTTTGCATTCATAATAAATGCAAAAGTTAAAATATGGCTTGGCTCTTTATAAATTCACTAGCTGTGCACCACTGTTTCATCTGCGTTAATTTGAGGGAAAGAAAAAAACCCAAAAATAAATATTTTTTCCCGTTTTTGCAACATTTTTCATTAATGCTCCGCTTCTGTTGGTGGCAGCGTAATGTTATAATATAATAGCCTAATAACCTTCCTCGATAGATGGACTATCCAACACTTTTTTTTCAATTCGGTCCAGTAGTTTCTGAGGTTAGCGCGTTCAGACAAACAAACAAACTCTTCAGCTTTATTTTATAAGTACTTATAGACGAAACAACTTTTTAGGCCGATGTTATGAGGAAAAGCACTTTTCCGCAGTCAAAAAGCCTTAAAGACTTAAAGTATTGAAATTCCGGCAAACCTTTTAATTTGTTAATTTTCATACGATAAAATCTTTTTGTCAGATTTAAGTATTAATTCGTAAGTTATTTAAATTTTTACTTTTTTGGATTCACAATGCATTTTTTTTCTGATAGATAATAGATAATTTACTATTAATTGTCAAAATCTGTAGGAGTTAACATGAATAAAATCCTCTTCGATCAAAGAAAATCCTTTATCTCGATAACGTTTGTGTATGGAATAATTTCCATTCCATTACAGTCCAATCCATTTCCAATCAGAAGCCATGTAACTCGTTTATGGTGTGATTGGTCGTTGGCGCCAAATTGAGAGCTTCACGACTTTTTTATTATTTATTATTTTGTTTCCTTTTTCTTGTGCTGTGCAATCTGTGCTATTGAAAATGGCTGCATTGCCCTTGAAGAAAATGCTTTATGAATATGCAACTTTGTTTACGTTTTAATAAAAATAACTGACGTAAAAAAAGAAAAAAAAGTCTCGTCAATTAAGTTATGTTATAATAGGCAAAATCCATTTCCATGAATTTTCAATGATGTAAAATCACCCTCTCTTTAATCCTTTTTAGCGTATAATGGTTAATCCGTTCATGGTGGTTTTTATGTACAGTTTTCTGTAAGTACTTACTTCATTTAATTTTTTTCATTTAAGTATAACTTTTGTGCTTTTATAAAGTTTTGACAAGCTTCAAATAAGTGAGGTAAGTTCTTATTTATTTATCATTCTCATTGTAAATTACATCACATAATATTATGCCTGTTTTTAAAGTCTGTCAAAAAGGCTGTAAAATGGGTATAGGTCATCTTGTTTTTTCTAGAAATCGTTCGCCATATAAAAAGACGATTTAAAAGTCAAAAATATCAGGTGGAGTCTGACTGCGGTTATGGCAATGACTGCCATAATCAAGGTGAAGTGGCAACACTGTATAAATTTGCTGTTACCAAGGAAGAAAAAATAGTACGGTCACTTGTGAGCACTAGTGCTATCTAAAGGGGACTAGGGGAGTAAACTAGAACAAATTGTTTGTTTGTAATTTACTTGAAATTAAAATAATCTAAGAAGTTATGAGACACTTGTTGATTTATTTATAAGTATTATAATAGTTTCAGAAAACTATAAATTTGTTAGAATTTCGCGTTTGATAAGCAAAATATTTTATTGGAAAACCGTATTTTAAAAAAGCATCACAAAAAAGGACAACATTCCCATTCTGAACATAGTGCATAACTTTGTTTAGATATTAGGTACTTTGTCAGATACGAAATTAGTTATTAATCGAAACCGGTAAAAAATAGTCCGTCATCAAAGAAAAATGGTTTAGTTTATACAGTTATTCTAATACTAGTTATTTCCTTCTCAATTCATCGCGCCTTAAGTTTCCGGTCGTAAGATTCATAACAAGTCCTGCACAGGGCTTCCTGCGGCTTCTGACCGAGTCACCTTACTGCTCGGATCATGTCCATACTCGTGCGCAACTGTGAGCCAAATATGGCCAGAAGTGTCGGCAATGACTGCTTCTTATACGGGGAATAAGGAAACGTACGTATTTTGGCTTTCTTTGAGCAATTTATAGACCTTAAAGTTTTGTTTTGAAGGGCGGGGTTAAACTGAGCATCAAACTCACCCAGCCTGAGCTACAAGCGTTCTAAGTTCTGTGGGCCTAACATGACTTTTTCTTTCCGTTTATTGTCAGTAAATGGGAGGCATTTTGTATGAGAGACTGTAGTTCTGCTACTGCCCACTAGAGACGCTGCCTGGACAAATTTTCATACAAAATGTCTCCAGTAAACGGGAAAAAAACTCATGGTTGCACTATTTTTTTAACCCATTGACTCCTGACCGGTTAATGGGTCTATTGTGTCTAATTTTTGGGGCGTTGAAGGATGTTATCATTTTTCAATGAAAGTGAAAATATCCGCAATGACTGCTACTTATACAGGAAATACCTAAGGAAACGTAAGTATTTTGATTTTCTTTGTGCAAAGACTTCCACTTTAAACTTTTAGTTATAAAGGGCTGTGTTAAACTAAGCATCAAACGTAACCTAACCTTCAAAATTCTAAGTCGGTAAACCTATCTAAAAATGCTGAAATGCACACAAATCATTTGAGTATGTATGTATGACTTATCATAGTGAAAGTTACATATTGCAACGATATTTGTATGAAAAGTCATCATAGCCATCACACAAGTAAGTAGTTTGCTGGGTATGAATAGCTATGTGTAAATAATCTTTAATGTGTAAAAACAAACTAATATCTAAAAAAATCCATAATCATCATTAGGTATAAGTACCGTAAAGCTAATCTGACTTAAAACATAAAGATAATTACGTTTTTCATTCATATTTTTTCATGAAGATCATTTCAGGATCATCGTTATCTTTTTAATGTTTTGTAACACGCGAAACCAAGCTAAAACGCGATTCAAATATTAGTGCGAAATTAATGTAAGTAATATTAAAGTAATCAAAACAAACGAATCTCACCATGAAAAACTGCATAGCAAAATTATCTACATTGTATATCGATGTAAAATGAAAAGTCTATGACCTAATAAAACACTAAAATGGTTGATTATGTTATCTTTATCAACTGTTTCGCCAAAATTTCGCCGATTGTGGAGCCTTTTCGTTTGCCGTATTACGAATATTACGATTTACGTACATGATTGATGCCGCACTGAGAGCGATTGCCATAAATTTTGCAGTTTCATTATTCAAACATTTCCGGTTAGCTTTAAGTAAACTTAAAGGATTTATAAACTTTTTGCGAAGCTTTCAGCGATGCCGAGAGCACTTTTAACTTTTAAGAAAAAATATAAGAGTGGAGCCAGAGGAGGAACAAAGGAACAATAAGTTTTTAGTAAAAATTTCATTTTCATGACAGCTTTTTTGGTGACTGTACTTAAATATTGTATTGTCATCTAAACCAAACCTGCTTATATACAAAAATTCAGCTCCATCGGACACTGGGAAATGGGTAAAATTAAGCTTGCAAGATTTGTCCCCCACTTAACTAACTAACTAATAACATGGCAAGTTTATATAAAGCTTGTAAAATAAAACATTAGTGTGCTTTAGACCACACGACTGAAACCTCTTTAAAGTTTATACTCTCAACCATCAACGTCACTTCCGTTCGCCAGCTTACCCCCCAAGTCAAGCGTGCGTAAAGAAGTTGTACTTAAAAAATTGTAACAAATGTACTTACCAGCACGGAACACATCTCCGCAGCCATCGCAGCGGCTGGCGAACTGGGCGTCGTAGCAGTTGCCGCAGTAGATCTTGTCGAGCTTGGAGCCGAACTGCTTGTCCACCAGAGACACGCGGCACTTGGCGCACAGGAAGCAAGCTTCGTGCCAGTGCTTGTCTTTGTACGACAGATCCTGCGAAAGAATGGGACAAATTAAACAATTTGGCAAATTAGACAATAACCACTGATTTTGGTACAGCCTAGGTCTACTGTTTGGAGATCTATCTGGTACACAAGTACAAAATGTTTTATTTTGTTAACAAACCGGTGATTATAATGTTCTGATGGTATTAACCTACTAAGCAATAAAATTGCCAGTTTCAGGCAAGTAATAACTTCAACGAGTGTAATTTCCCAAAATTCTGAAGGTAGATAATATTCTAGCAAAGCCATGAACAGTCATGATCAATGAAAGTGAGTATTGATTGATACTACTCCGAGTTTATCTTGGAAATATCGGGTAGATAGACACAAAGTTCAGACAAACATAGAAACCACTTGCAAAAAAAAAAACCATTCCGCGAACATACCTATTTCTTAAACAATTCACTTTACAGTTCGTTTACAAAATTAGACACAAACGTAAGAATCCAATATGTTTTTACATGTAATTAGCTCTGTAGGTAATAAAAAATCAAGTAAGTATCCCAATAAGGCAGAAGTAGCCAATTCAAAAGAAACAACCAGGATTCGCAACAAAAACAAAAAGCTTAGATTTCCTATTAGCGAGTTAAATGTCGCGTGGGTGTAATTATTGTTAGGCTATTTCGATGAGCACAATCAGATCCTCAGTTCAACTTATTTGGTACATACACTACAGTTTTCAAGGCTAGAAAAACTTGTTGTCTTAGGAATATTAATTGAATGGTAAATATCAAGCAAGTAGGGACGATTAAGAGAGGTAGATAGAGCCACATATCTTTCTTTTGCTTTTTTGATTACCTTCATTCAATTCTTAGAATAAAATGTTTGTAGAGCCGACAGCAAAATCACACTTTAAATGCGCCATTAAAATTTGCGATACTCCATAAACTATAATACTTTTGTTTATTTGTTCTTCTGAGTCCATAACGAGATCTTTTTTGTCAGACTGACTATTCTACTCATCATTCTTGTTCTAACATTATTTTCCGATTAGATACTATCGTCGTAAACATGTGGGATCGCTGTCATTAATCTTAGTGTCATTATAATAAGCCATTTTCGCTGATTTTGAATAACTTGTAGGTATATGTACATGAATTATGTCATCATCTATATTGAACCGTGATTCACAAAATTACCTTAAAAATTTATTTGACATAGACTTTAGACTGTTTATTCATCGTTCGATTTTCTGAGATTAGTTAGGTATAGCTAGTTTTCTTCTAACTTACTACTGTACACTAATTTAGGATCAATCATGAATGTAATTTTGTCGTACTTTTTAATGCTCTAAACAAACCGTTCACATTTCACGGCAGGCACTATTAAACTCTCCCCTCACGTTATAATCTATTCCTGTCTGGAGTAAACGTCGGAGATCCGGTATTTGAACCAGAGTGTCGTAACGTAATGTCAATAAAATATGAACGGTTATTTCGGCCGATTACGAAATACTTAGTTGATGTTGTTTCGCGCATAAATCTCTAAAGAATCATCGGACGGATCCACCGAGGCTTCTCAAGGTTGGTCAGAAGTTAAAATAGTGTTGTTTCTGAGCCAGGAATAGAGTCGTATGTAAGCTGTCGGCTTGTTTTTGAAAAATCCAGCCAATTTGTTATTGTACAAGAAAATTGTTTTCTTTCTATTTGGTGAATGCTTGCCAAATACATCAAAGTTAAATAACATGTAACGTAAATTAAGCACTAAATGCGAGAAATACTAACAGTTGAAAAAAAATTTCATGTAACTTTCCAGTTGCATTCTCCTCTCTATGATTATAAAATTGTAAAAGCGTAGCGCTTACACATCATCATTACGTAGTTCAAACGTGATTTATGACGAGTTCCGTTATGTCGGGTTTCTGGTAATTTAGGAACAATCGCGAGGTGTAAACATGGGATGAAATGCAGCTGTTCCGACCGACAGGAAAAGTCATTCGTTGGTAGTCGAGATAAATGTATAGTTTGGCATCGGCGGCAATCCGCGTCCGTTGGCAGTGGCGCTGGGGCCGTGTGCAGATCTCTGCCCAAGAACTGGGACGCCTGGAGCGGGAGTGACACTACTAAATTTGAAATGAACAAAGCTACATGCCGCAGATTCTATCATCGCGCCACCATTTGATGGACCTATTTTTACCTATAAAGCTATTTTGAAACGTGATCTAAATACCATCGTGATCTAAATCAAGTGAACTGAAATATCATAATCGTTTTGTTTTAACAACAATTCATTAACAGGTTGAACGTATGCCAACATCAAAATATCTTGTTATTCAGTGCTTACGATCGCGAAAACACTTCTAAAGTGAAATATTAGCCGTATGATATCAACGTTTATCGCATTAAATTAAATGATTGGTAAATTGATTTGAAATGGTTTCAGAATTACTAAATTCACTGAAAGTTATTGAACTTTAGCAAGCATGGCGTCGTTTGATTAGAATAATTGTAAATGATTTATCATAAGGCTGATGAGATTGCACCAGATAAAGGCGGAATTTCCGGAAAAGTTGAAAGCTTACAATTTTAACGCTGCAAATCGCAATGTTATACAGGTAGACCCAAGAGAAGATTTAAGAGCAGAGCAGGTTGAACTTAAAGATGTTTACCTTAGAGTCGATGCCGATGATCTTGCTGCACTCCTCGCAGCCGTTGGCGAAGACGCTCTCGTAGCACTTGATGCAGTAGGGGTGCTCATCGCGCAGCACGTACCGCTGGCCCGTCAGCGACTCGTCGCACTGCCAGCAGCAGAAGTGGCCGCTGTGCCAGTCCTTGTTCATCGCCTTGGTGTATTCGCCACTGAAAATTAGCTGTGGACAACAATACAAGCTGTTAACAAAATATACTTTGGTGTTAACGGGTTAGCTTAGCCCAAGCTTTTCTTTTAAACCTATCGTAAGCAGCTTAGGGTTGGAGTGAATTGAGAAATATGATATTTTTTATGTTGATTGTCATTTGGTTTGAACATTCAAGCGTCAGTTGTAATTAGACCTGTATTTATTTCAAGACTCTCCTGTCATTGACCTACTTAAGCATTCTTAATTTCAGCCCAGGTTAGCATCTAGAGTAAATACAATGTTTGGAACACATTGTTAACACGTTTGACACACAAAATAGCCTATAAATACCTAAAATTAGGTCGGGTATGTGAGGGTGGCCAAAATACTACGCCTACGGTAGAACATGATCGGGTTTACGTGGTACATGTCACTAGAGAGGTCGAACGCGATCGGTAATCGACACTGCTGTCACAGACACACTGGCGTCACACACGCGGGTCAAGGGGGTTTGGCCACCACTGCACATACCCATCGTCGCCGGTGGTGGTGGTGTTGGTCTGTTCAACCTCGGTGATGGCCACCTCGCCATCCTTGGACTCGCGGCGCTTGGAGGTCTTCTTGACCTTCCTGGTCTTCCGCTCGGTAGTGGTGTATTGGACTTGTACGTCGACGTCGGCCATGGTTTATTGCTTAAGTTCGGGTTAGGTTAGCTATATCACCGGACGCGGTCGCGACCCGAATTCGAATGGCGAGCTACGGTTGCCGAATCGCAGGAATTATTCCAGAATGCTTAGCGACGCCGGTCGGGACGGTGGGGGGAGTTCGGGGTTTAAATTTGGAAGAGTGACGGAGGGGCAGGTGCGCGGGCGTCGCTTTCCGCGCGTGGCGAACCGAGAAACCCGTGTTTCCCGCAGGATCGGCTAACCCACGAGCGCTTGCATCCAGGGCGCCCGCTATGAATACTGCAACTTGAATTCATATTGGCCTAGTTTCAATTTGGTATTACCGAACGATTACCGATTTACGACTGATGTTCGACAATGGATGCGCAATTAATACGGAGCGCATGACATTTGATGATACATGCCAAATTAAAGGTGACTTATTTTTGTGTCAAACGTTTAGTCGTTTAATTGAGTCCGTAGCGTTGATGAAACATTACAATAATATAAGCTAGGTATTGGATAAAGTAACTAGATTACCTACTTAATCATATTATTCTAGAGTAGACAGACTAAATTCATAACAATTGTACAAACATAAAATGGTTAAAATATGATTTGAATTCAAGGCGTTTCCAAAACACTTTTAAAGAAGTACCTATTTTATATATAGAGTTAAGCATTGTTAATAGTTATTTTAATTGAACAAATTCATTAAATGATCCTCTTCTAAGGCGTGGACAAAAAATGATTCATCAAAGGTTTTTCGATTGAAGATTGGCCTACTTATACTTTATAAAGTTAGGAAAAGGAGTGTAAGCTAGGGATATATAAGTAATTCAAGTTCTTATTATTTTTGAAGCAAAGAATATCTTAACATTAATGTTAAAAAGCATTGTATTCATCTGGTAAGCAGGTGAGTGCAGGCATGTGCAGGTCAATCTTCTATCTATATTAATCGTAGTAAAAATAAAACGAAATTAGTCTACCTGCACGTGATGTTTTGTTTAAAAATAAAGAAGCAATGTAGGCAGTAAGGCAATCAGACGAGCTGACGAACTGCATGTTCATAATGCCGTGTGCACACAAAAATAATGAGTAGGTACTTAGGTACTTTACTGTAATGCCGGCTCTTCACGTTGGCCAACATTGTGGCCAATGCAACGTACATTACCTCTTTGGAAAGAAACTAGTACAATGTATTGGCGGGTTTTTTAGGCTAACGTCTGGTAACGGCATATCTAAGGTGAACCTTCATATTTTATTCTAGATATTTAAACTTTGAACTTCGACTATACCTATCTGTCACCACCATAGTGTTGGTCCTGTCACCATAGTGATTTCACTTACTAGGCTTTCAAATAAGTCACCAGATAAAGGATCGGTGCGATGCAAGTCCAATTTAGGTACTTATTGAAAGCTTGAGATTATCTTAATAAAAACAAATTCCGTATATCATTTAGGATAAAGTTTGCTGCAAGTAAAAAGGCATTCCATTTTCTTGTTTAAAAATTGTACAAACAACCTCATATCTCATGCCTGGTACGACAGACCAGAAGTTTTGCTAAGCTAAGAAAGCTGATGCATTTCATACGCTGCGCATTCCTTTTGCGTTCACTCTATCCACCCAATTAACATAAGAAAGAGGTCAGGAGTATGTCATGAATTTTGTACTGAAAGAGCGTGAATCGAAAACAACCTCGTTGACATGAAAACTTGAAAAAATCTAAATCGTAAGTTATGTTTATGTTACAAAGGCATAGAAAGTTTGCTGTTTTTAGCTGACTTCTAAAAAAAGAAGGTTATCAGTTAGACCTGTGCGATAACGAGTGCTCAATTTCATAAATGTATGTATGTTTGTGTGTTTGTTTGTTTGTCCACGAATTTCTCGAAAACTAATTCATATCGAGATGATTATTTTTGACTTAAATCAGGTTTATTACAACTTAGAACTTAGGGAACAGTTTCATCAAAATCGGTTTAGTAGTTTTTGGGATATGGATATACTATGGTTCAATCAACACAAAAAATTAAGAAATAAAAAGAAACTTAAAAAAATTAAACCGACTTCTAAAAATACCTGTCAACTGAAAGAAACAAATATTTTTTTAAATTACTTTTTCAAGGGTTTTCCCCGCTCGCCCTTCCTAATTATTACTTCTAATAGTTCTAATCTAACATTTTTCTTGTGATCTATGATCATTGATCATTGATCATCCATAAGTACTAGTATTATAATTGTGAAAGTGTGTTCGTTTGTTCGTTTGTCTGTCCGTCTTTCACGGCAAAAAAGAGCAACGGATCGACGTGATTTTTGGTATGGGGTTAGTTTGGGAGTTGGAGAGTGACATAGGCAAATTTTTTATTCTGGAAAATTATGAAATAAAAATGGGAATTTTGTATGGAAAATCGTTTAACTGTCGCACTATACAAAACTGTAATTTCTTCCATGGCCGCTTCCAAAGAGTATGTAATACCTACAACCACAGTAATAATAACTAACGTTTTTGGCGCTTTGGATTACTTACCTACCTACTTTTAATAAGTGATATTTGTGGCAGGCAGTTTACAAAATAAAACTTCTTTGATGAATTAAGATGCGCTTCGCGATATTATTTTTACGAGTATCTGTCTATCTTTATTAGATATTGGTGATACGAAGTTCACCTGGTCCGCTAGTTACCTATATTCCTACATAGTATGCTAACGTCTCGTGTGTACACAACTCAACATTTCCGGCGTGTCGGACGCAACAGCCTTCCGCCTGCCCGTCTAGACAGAGCAGCCGACCGGTGTCTTACAGACCTTGTACCGACAAGGTCTCGGCCGATACCCATTCATTGATTTATTTTTACACCGTTACGGATGGTTTGACACCTGTAGGAAACTCCCTTTGATGAGAAAATCCAATGTAGAGCTTTTCATTGCATAGATTTATTTTACACCGTGAGGATGATTCGACAGCTTTAAGAAACTCCTTTGGTTAGTGAAAAGAAAATCTATTGTGGAACTTATATTTTGAATAATGCAAGCATTCATTGACTTATTTTTACATCTGTAGGAAACTCTCTTTGATAAGAAAATCCAATGTGGAGCTTTTCATTGCATTTTCAACGTGGGCATTCATAGATTTATTTTTACACCGTGATGATGCTTCGACAGCTTCAAGAAACTCCTTTAGATAGCGAAAATCTATTGTGGAACTTGTCATTTAAATAATGCAAACAGTCATTGACTTATTTTTATGCCGTTACGATGCTTCGATATATGTAGGAAACTCTCTTTGATAATCGATTTCGATGATCACGATTTAACACTAACTTGCAATTATATGAATGTTTGTATTCACCTATTTATTTTTAAACCGTTATAATCTTAGTTATGATGCTTTAACACTTGTTAAAAACTCCCTAGCTACGTAAGAAAATCTATAGTTTAACTTTAAATTATTATATTGTAAACGTGGGTTTGAATGGCGGTTAATTCTAATGTTAGGTTCAAAACATGGGCATTAATGTTACGCCTACAATTCTTATTTATGGGTTTTGGAACAGTATTTTGCTTTTTGCTTCTGTATTATGTAGGTCGACACCTCTATATGAATTAAATAAATCATAAAAAAGATAGCATTGTTTAACTCACTTGTGTAGTTCAATTCGTTACTCTTATATCTTTTAAGATTAGTTGTAAACGTACAAGCTATCTTTATGTCGACTAAAGTGGAAAAATACCGATGAAATTAAGTTGAACTCTTTTTCAGTGAAATGATGATGATGATGAGAAGAAAATGGTTAGAAAAATCCACAATAAAAAATTATTTAATTATCAAAAACAAAAATACTATTTTCAGTCCTAAATTTCAACAGAATTTGCTAAAACTTTGTATTTATAAAGTGGTAATTTACATGTAGAACATTATTTATACGAAAGGGAAACAATAATTTCTTAGGTAATACCAGTATTGAGTTGGCATCACTTCCAGCGGTCTTATTTTAACCACTTGACGAATGTAACACGGATAGAAATAGATTATTAAAAAACTAAAAACACACTTTTATAAGAACAGACTAAAAAGAACAGAATAACCGTCTATTCAGTAACTGAAATTAAAAAGCGTGGTGCGCGTTGTCAATATTAAGTACTTGAATGCATGCTTTGCAAAGGGCGCACCACGCTTTTTAATTTCAGTTACTGAATAGACGGTTATTCTGTTCTTTTTAGTCTGTTCTTATAAAAGTGTGTTTTTAGTTTTTTAAACTACATATTTATTTTTTACTTTTTAGTTTAATAAATGGCAAGCTATGGATGGATGGTAATCGATTTCACAGTCCATTCATGTGTCTGCCCACCCCGTAAACATTATAACTCAAAGGCGTGATTGTATTTATTTAGTTTTACAAATTCAAGTAGAGTCTATTAGTTAACAGATGCGCGAGCCGAACCCTTACTTCCTCGCTGCTCCATCATCAGACTCACCACCAAGTGTAGCGAATGGTCACATCAGAACGAAACAAATGAGCCAGAACTCGAAGGGTTTCCTATTGGCCATTAAGGAGTGCCACTGGCTTTCTCCCTGCTCTATCATCAGACCCTCACCACCGAATGTAGCGAATATATCTCATCAGATCGAAACAAATGAGCTAGAACTCGAGGTGTTTCTTATTGGTCATTAAGGAGTGGCACTGGCTTCCTTCCTGCTCCATCATCAGACCCTCACCACCAAGTGCAGCTAATAAGTCTCATCAGAACGGAACGACGGAGCCCAAACTAGACGGGTTTCCTAGTGGTCATTAAGAAGTGCCACTAGCTTCCTCCCTGCTCCATCATCAGACCCTCACCACCAAGTGTAGCGAATATATCTCATCAGAACGAAACAAATGAGCTAGAACTCGAGGTGTTTCTTATTGGTCATTAAGGAGTGGCACTGGCTTCCTTCCTGCTCCATCATCAGACCCTCACCACCAAGTGCAGCTAATAAGTCTCATCAGAACGGAACAACGGAGCCCAAACTCGACGGGTTTCCTAGTGGTCATTTAGGAGTGCCACTGACTTCCTCGCTGCTCCATCATCAGACTCTCACCACCAAGTGTAGCGAATGGTCACATCAGAACGAAACAAATGAGCCAGAACTCGAAGGGTTTCCTATTGGCCATTAAGGAGTGCCACTGGCTTTCTCCCTGCTCTATCATCAGACCCTCACCACCGAATGTAGCGGATAGGTCTCATCAGAACAAAACAAATGAGCCCAAACTAAAAAGGTTTCGTAGTGATCATTAAGGAGTGCCACTGGCTTCTTCCCAGCTCCATCATCAGACCCTCGCCACCAAGTGTAGCGAATAGGTCTCGTCTGAACGAAACAAATGAGCCCAAACTCGAGAGGTTTCCTAGTGGTCATTAAGAAGTGCCACTTTCTTCCTCTCTGCTCCATCATCAGACCCTCACCACCAAGTGTAGCGAATATATCTCATCAGAACGAAACAAATGAGCTAGAACTCGAGGTGTTTCTTATTGGTCATTAAGGAGTGGCACTGGCTTCCTTCCTGCTCCATCATCAGACCCTCACCACCAAGTGTAGATAATAAGTCTCATCAGAACGGAACAACGGAGCCCAAACTCGACGGGTTTCCTAGTGGTCATTAAGAAGTGCCACTAGCTTCCTCCCTGCTCCATCATTAGACCCTCACCATCAAGTTTAGCGAATAGGTCTCATCAGAACAAAACAAATGAGCCTAAGCTCGAGGGGTTTCCTAGCAGCCATTGAAGAGTTCTATTGCTCACCTCTTGACTCCATCATCAGATCAGCTCGATGGTAGCAAATTATTGTATTGTCATCGGATTCATATAGACTTGCAAAGTTTCAAATCAATACGACAATTAGAAGTAGGTTAAAATTGAATTCCAAGATTTTCTTACATTGTGACTTAGTTACAAGTGAAGCTAATAAAAGTGTGGTAATAAAGAGGAACGGTTATTTCGTATAGATGTCAGTAGTTATACTCTAGAACTTATTGAAGTTTTGTGCTACTTTCTGACTGTTTGTTCAGTAAAGTTGGGTTGTTCGATGATACTGACAAGTATTTGGTAGATATTTTAATTACGATCTTAACTTTATTAATAATAATATGAATAAAATTGATAAATCTGAAGATTTGTTTCTTTGGACACTCTTCCAAATCAAAGAAGTATTTTTAGAGATAGCAATTTCTGAAAATACGATATGACAAGTCATATCGTATTTTCAGATTAGGTTAACATTTTGAAAGTTTAAAGAAACGTAACATTTAGAAACTCGCTTTCAATATAACAAAAGTTACAAGGGAAGCAATTACTTAAACTGGTCCTTATTTTTAATTTCAAAATAGGTAAGTAGATAGGTACATACATACCTATATTTTTACCGTTCCAGCCAGGTCAAAACTCACATTCACATTAAAATCAGTGTGTAGGTAACTGATGTCTTGTTTCAAAAACTTAAGGTTTCTTTTAAAGTTTTTATAAATTTTAAATGTTTTACCAATGGCCGATCGACAAAAATATTTATATTGCTTCAACCAGGCGAAATAATATCGATCAATTGTTGTTTCTCTCATATGGTTTGGCAGCATTTCAATATTCTCAATATTATATCGTCAGGTCAGATAGTATAGGATTTACATTCGAGTTGAAATCGAAAGTGACTGGTACCCTTGAGATGCAATTTAATGCAATTCCGAAATGGACTTTATTTTTAGATTGTTCCAATTTCCTTGATAACGAAATGAAAATCGCATAACATACAACACATAAAACGAAAAAGGCTATAGGTATTAATTCTGTCTTTTAATCGGAAAAGTTTGTTCAACATAGACCTTATTTAAAGCGTAGAGCAAAGTTAAGAACCATTTCGCACTTTGCAATTGTCTCGCTCGCACAATAAACATTATTAAAAATTGTGGAAAACACATTGTGTTTTTTAGAAAAGTGTTTCATTATGTCCCTACAACGCAATTAGTTTTACATTATTAAACATATTTCAACATTGTCAATACTGCAATAACCTTCCTGATCAGAAGGTCTAAGTAGCTAAATGTCCAACAGCGCGAAACGTCTGATGAGCAGTAAGTCTAATTAGCAGAATGTCTATGTAGCAAAACGTCCAACTATCAAATGGTCTGTATAGCAGAACATCTATTTAGCAAATCGTCACATTATCAAAATGTCTGGATACTCAGGCACAAAATTCAACACACAAATTACATCGGGAGGGAAACGGACACGGAATTATAATATGTACGTACGTACAGACTTGTACATACCTACAGATTCTTTGGTCTATGTAGCTTAAATCATATCTTTTTGATGGTAACTGACAATTTATTGTCAAGAATGCTATTTGATTAGCATTACATAAAGCTCTTAGAAAAGAAGCGCAAGATCGCAAATACAAGAAAATGTTATTTGAAGGATATAAAAGAAGGAAGATCGATTTAATGTTTAATGCCAAATACGAAAGAGCTGCAAAAGTTTGAGGGCCAAAAAGATAGTCCCTTTGAATTTTTGATAACCTTGGTCATATCAAAAGAATAAGTAAATAAATGCAGGGGACTTTGTGCGCCTAATATCCTAATAATATTTATGGCGCTACTAGCTTTTTAATCCAGATTTTGTTTTTCTCAAATAAATGTAATGTAATTTACAAATGACTTTTCCTTTTTATCATGAGTGTACACATTTCACAAATGACTTTTAGCTAAATAGATGTTCTGCTATACAGACCATTTGATAGTTGGACGTTTTGCTACATACAAAATATCCATAACATTGCGTTGTAGGGACATAATGAAACACTTTTCTAAAAAACACAATGTGTTTTCCACAATCTATGAAAATGTTGCATTGTGCGAGCGAGACAACTGCCAAATGGCTCTAATTGCGAAATGGCTCTTAAACCTATTTTTAAAACGATGCTAAGTATCTAATTTTGATGCTAAAAGTATTTGGGGAAGACGTCAGATTTTTACCGGGTCCAATTTAATACCTACGTGTTTATTATTATCGGGGCTAGGTTTTAACTCGGATAGAGTTAACATAATACTTTACAATTAACTTTTTATAATTATATTTTTTTATATTTTATATCAGTGTATTTCATAGGTAGAATCTGTAAGTAAATATTTATTAAGTCATATTTGATATTTCTATAAAATAAAATAAGGCCTTTGACTTTATAATTTTCTATTCATCTATATAATCTAATAGGTCCCTACTGTTGATTGACAGACCGTATTCTGACGTTGTCATCTAAACAATGAGAGATTTTCTGCCAGCAAATTAAAATGAAAGTTTATTTATTAGCTCGATAGATGGCGCTGACCAGACATGTATCTTATCTGATCTGACCTACACTTGTATTTCAAAGTTGTGCAAGAAGGTGCAAGGCAAAAAAAAGTTGACGTTGACGTAAGAAAAGAAATGTCAAATAATTCTATTGCTCTTGTTTTGCGTTGCAATACCATACCGACCATACCGCGAGTTATAGATTAGTATATTTCATTACAAGTGCGGAAAGCCTGTCATTGCAAAGAGTTCCGACAAATGTCTACCCGAGCCGAGGCGCAGCCGAAGGTGAGGGTTGACAGTCGGAACAAGTTGCAATGACGGTTCCGCACGTGTACTGAACAACTATTTTTAATACAGTTGCGAAAAAATGAAGCAATTTAATAAAATAATAAAACACAATAAACTCAACTAACTAATCGTAAAAGAATATAAGCAGAGACTTTTTTTTTGTTTTCTTCACCCATTCTGGGTTGGCAAAGGAAACTATGATCATACAGCCAAGGCTTCAGTAGTTTTTTTTTTATTTATATGAAATGAAAATAAAATTAAATTAGATGAAATGAAATGAAACCTAGCAAAAGCAATCCGAATCCTACAGGAGCGTCTTTCCTTATTTCTCTCTTTTACCACATCGTTTTCCATTAAAGCCACATTATTGCACTAATTCCACCATACTAAGCACCTACCACAATAAAAACCAGAAAAAACTAATTTAGAAAATTAAGAAATAAAGTCCCTCATTTTCTTTTCACTTCCTTGCGCAAACTCCTATATGCAGATACTATGGTAAATAGTGCACGTCATACCATATTTAGGAATCTGTGGTCATACAGCCAATTTTATATATTTTTTATACTTATTTATAAATTTAATTTGGCCGATACTAATATTAATTTAATGTATAATTAAAATTACTTTTAAATCTGATATTGAAACAAATTAGTAGCTTCTTTTTAGAAATATTTGCATGAATCATTAAAAACTTCTATGTTTTTTTTTGTAAAAACTTCGTGGTTTGTTTTTTCTTTTTAATAGACAATATTTTGACAGTTGGGAAGGAAACGCACGAGTTCGGGAAAGGTAAAGAAAAAGTTCGAGTGTGTAATAGCCCACATCCCGAACGCTATACGTCCCTGCAATACGCCACTTTTTGAGCAACTGTATTAAAAAAGCCTTTTCAGTGCTGCAAATGCTTTTTTTCTTCTGCAAGTGTTTTTTTTAAATTGACCGTCTTAACTTAGCCTCCTTGCCAGCAAATAAAAAAAAGCAGACCCATGTCTGATGAACGCCATCTGTTGAGTTTTTTGGAACTAACTTTTTTCTTTTTTAATCATCTGTCAGAAAATCCCTCATTATAGACGACCTTTAGAAACCTCAGCATTTTATAGATAAACCTGTTCCAATATGATTCCTAGAATAATCACTAAATCAAAGGAACATCAGAAGCGAGCCAACATTTATTTTAGCTTGTGAACACAATACGCCAACTTGCGGTTACGGCAGGAAATCCTATTGTCTGCGGTTATAATATATCCGACTGGTGTGACTTTATTACTATCGAGGTTTTAAACGTGTCTACAGGGTGAGTTTTTTGAAATTATTAACTATGAGAAATAACGGAAAGTGTTCAAATGAGTCATGAGCTCGATTTTTGAGATTACAAAAACTGCATTTTTTTTAAACTGTTACTTTGACCGGGAGTCAAACCCCTTGATTTTGATAAAAAAATGTTGGAGGTTTTACTCTCGTGTAATTCTGGCCGACTCCAACTGACTCATGTCAGATAGATTTGTACTTGTTTTTTAATTTTCATAATATTATATTATTATTATAATTAATTAATTGTTCAAAATGGTAACCATTTTCTTAATTGCACAAGTTTATGCGTTTTCTGATACATTTCAAGGCGTTCCTTATCAGTTATAATAAAAGAGATGATAAAAAATTCCATATAACATAATAAAATAAGCTTTTAAAACGTGGTAATTAAATGTACGTATGAAAATTAAAGAAAATGTTTAAAAAGCTATTTGCTTTCATTTTCTATATGACATTCCTTTGCAAGACTTGATCCTTATTAGGAACAATATCGATTGGTGCAATAATACAGGATGTTATTTTTTTAACAAAATCCCGGGGTTTGATTCCGACCAAAGTAATAAACAGATCATTCAAAAAAGTGAATATTAGGTTTTGTTTTCTCAAAAATCGAGCTCATGACTCGTTTGAACACTTTTCGTTATTTGTCATAGTTAATGATTTGGCCGCACAGATCATCTCAATAACTCACTCTGTATATAACCTCCTACTTATTCAAGAGAGATAAAATAAAATAAACAAATGAATCTCGTTAAGAATCTGTACTAATATTATAAAGAGGATAGATTTTTTTGTTTGTAATGGATAAACTAAACACTACGGGACCGATTTTAAAAATTGTTTCACCATTATTAATGTACACTTTTCCTGAGTGACATTGGCTATATTCTATCCCGTTATTCCCACGGGGTAATACACGTTAAAAACCGCGGGAAGCTCTAACTCAAGCTGAAAATACTGCCCATTGTCGCGTTATAGAGTATATGTCGAGTGAAAGGGGCGGGGCTAACCGAAATTTCGTTTCGAAGTACGGTCTCTGGGCTGCTAAAACACAAAAAAATGTTTATATTTTTTTTATAAAATTTGACAAGTCATCGAACCATCAAATAAAATAACTTTGTCAGTCATTTGTTTGAAATAACAAGGCATTTAAGATTGTAATTGTGCTTCTTTGCTTTAACAATAATAGTTGCAAGGGAAGGTAACGCATTATAAACTTCCATTTCTCATCCATACATTGTTCTCATCCCTTTGTTTGGCATGGGTCTTGGGTTTCCAACTGTGCATGACAAATGGACGTCTAGAACCCCATTTATTAAACTGTTTATTAAATATAGTGACTATTAATTTTGTTGGCCTGTCTTCGAGCCTGTTTATGTAACAACCTTATAAATAAGGTGATAAACATTTTTATGACGGCCGATTTAGTAGCTGAATTATAGTTGTTATGTATTAGATAACATAAGTATAGGGACTCGTTTTTAAGTTGTGCTATACCCAATAGCTATATTATAGTTAAAGACAACAAACTCTTGCCATATTTACATTCATCCCGTTGCTGGATCCAACATCGCTGGCTCAAAATCCTGCGTTGGCTGCGTATAACAATTTTTCTTTCCAGCCCTGTAGCACATTTTTTTACCCTGTGCCTGTAGGCCTACTCTTAACTTAAAAAAATCACTCGATTCTGTCATGCCCAGAGAGTGAGAGGGACGGGTAGAACGAAGTTTCATTTTTCGTTGAATTAGAGTAACTGTAGGCCTACTGGCGCCTGCCCTGTACATGGGTACAACGGTTGCCGGGATGCCGCCGCCGCCGCCGTTACTATACTGGCGCCGTTTTTAGGCGCCTGAAAATGGCGCCATCTACTGGAACAATGTCAATCTACCACAGTGCTGCTGTCAGTGGAAATTCAAATTTTGACATATTAATGATCGCCAGACACGTCTGCGCGCGGTAAAAATCGAAAAGTAACCTTTTCTATAACCTTATTACAAAAATGTACTGTAACTAGCGCCAAAACCGCCCCAGTCAGTC